>JAKCPI010024277.1:0-19655 GCA_023213315.1 Euborellia annulipes | reverse complement strand
AATTTTCATTAAATTTGGTTTTTACTTGTGCCCCAAGGGCCCCGGGGCCTCTCAAAGGGAAATTTTCATTAAATTTTGTTTTTACTTGAGCCCCAAGGGCCCCGGGGCCTCTCAAAGGGAAATTTTCATTAAATTTTGTTTTTACTTGAGCCCTGAGGGCCCCGGGGCCTCTCAAAGAGAAATTTTCATTAAATTTTCTTTTTTTTATCTAAATTTTCCCATTTTTACTTGAGCCCTGAAGGCCCCGGGGCCTTTCAAAGAGAAATTTTCATTAAATTTGGTTTTTACTTGTGCCCCAAGGGCCCCGGGGCCTCTCAAAGGGAAATTTTCATTAAATTTTGTTTTTACTTGAGCCCCAAGGGCCCCGGGGCCTCTCAAAGGGAAATTTTCATTAAATTTTGTTTTTACTTGAGCCCCAAGGGCCCCGGGGCCTCTCAAAGGGAAATTTTCATTAAATTTTGTTTTTACTTTAGCCCCAAGGGCCCCGGGGCCTCTCAAAGGGAAATTTTCATTAAATTTTGTTTTTACTTGAGCCCCAAGGGCCCCGGGGCCTCTCAAAGAGAAATTTTCATTAATTTTTCTTTTTTTTATCTAAATTTTCCCATTTTTACTTGAGCCCTGAAGGCCCCGGGGCCTCTCAAAGGGAAATTTTCATTAAATTTTGTTTTTACTTGTGCCCCAAGGGCCCCGGGGCCTCTCAAAGGGAAATTTTCATTAAATTTTGTTTTTACTTGAGCCCCAAGGGCCCCGGGGCCTCTCAAAGGGAAATTTTCATTAAAATTTGTTTTTACTTACCCCGCCCCCTCAAAAATTTTCATTAAATTTGTTTTTACTTGAGCCCCAAGGGCCCCGGGGCCTCTCAAAGGGAAATTTTCATTAAAATTTGTTTTTACTTGAGCCCCAAGGGCCCCGGGGCCTTTCAAAGAGAAATTTTCATTAAATTTTGTTTTTACTTGAGCCCCAAGGGCCCCGGGGCCTCTCAAAGGGAAATTTTCATTAAATTTTGTTTTTACTTGAGCCCCAAGGGCCCCGGGGCCTCTCAAAGGGAAATTTTCATTAAATTTTGTTTTTACTTGAGCCCCAAGGGCCCCGGGGCCTCTCAAAGGGAAATTTTCATTAAAATTTGTTTTTACTTGAGCCCCAAGGGCCCCGGGGCCTCTCAAAGGGAAATTTTTATTAAATTTTGTTTTTACTTGAGCCCCAAGGGCCCCGGGGCCTCTCAAAGGGAAATTTTTATTAAATTTGGTTTTTACTTGTGCCCCAAGGGCCCCGGGGCCTCTCAAAGGGAAATTTTCATTAAATTTTGTTTTTACTTGAGCCCCAAGGGCCCCGGGGCCTCTCAAAGGGAAATTTTCATTAAAATTTGATTTTACTTGAGCCCCAAGGGCCCCGGGGCCTCTCAAAGGGAAATTTTTATTAAATTTTGTTTTTACTTGAGCCCCAAGGGCCCCGGGGCCTCTCAAAGAGAAATTTTTATTAAATTTTGTTTTTACTTGAGCCCTGAGGGCCCCGGGGCCTCTCAAAGGGAAATTTTTATTAAATTTTGTTTTTACTTGAGCCCCAAGGGCCCCGGGGCCTCTCAAAGGGAAATTTTCATTAAAATTTGTTTTTACTTGAGCCCCAAGGGCCCCGGGGCCTCTCAAAGGGAAATTTTCATTAAAATTTGTTTTTACTTGAGCCCCAAGGGCCCCGGGGCCTCTCAAAGGGAAATTTTTATTAAATTTTGTTTTTACTTGAGCCCTGAGGGCCCCGGGGCCTCTCAAAGGGAAATTTTCATTAAATTTTGTTTTTACTTGAGCCCCAAGGGCCCCGGGGCCTCTCAAAGGGAAATTTTCATTAAATTTTGTTTTTACTTGAGCCCCAAGGGCCCCGGGGCCTCTCAAAGGGAAATTTTCATTAAATTTTGTTTTTACTTGAGCCCCAAGGGCCCCGGGGCCTCTCAAACGGAAATTTTCATTAAATTTTGTTTTTACTTGAGCCCCAAGGGCCCCGGGGCCTCTCAAAGAGAAATTTTCATTAAATTTTGTTTTTTTATCTAAATTTTCCCATTTTTACTTGAGCCCTGAAGGCCCCGGGGCCTCTCAAAGGGAAATTTTCATTAAATTTTGTTTTTACTTGTGCCCCAAGGGCCCCGGGGCCTCTCAAAGGGAAATTTTCATTAAATTTTGTTTTTACTTGAGCCCCAAGGGCCCCGGGGCCTCTCAAAGGGAAATTTTCATTAAATTTTGTTTTTACTTGAGCCCCAAGGGCCCCGGGGCCTCTCAAAGGGAAATTTTCATTAAATTTTGTTTTTACTTGAGCCCCAAGGGCCCCGGGGCCTCTCAAAGGGAAATTTTCATTAAATTTTGTTTTTACTTGAGCCCCAAGGGCCCCGGGGCCTCTCAAAGAGAAATTTTCATTAAATTTTTTTTTTATAAATATATGGGGGCCTATGCCGGCTCGGGGCCTGGGGCGGACCGCCCCCCTCGCCCCCCCCCCTCGGTACGCCACTGCTCATTGATGATAACGTCTCTGGCCATTTATTGTAAATCCATTATCCAAATCACACAGAATTAGCCACTCCTGCAATACATACAAAAAAAAAAACTTACATTTTATCAATTCACTTCCGTGGAATACGTTAAACATAAAATCAAGAGTTTCTGACGGGGGCTTTTAAAGATATTTTAAGAAAAAGTCAAAAAAATCTCGAAAATGACAGTCGTCAATATTTAAAAATAAGGAAGTCACGAGACTCAGACCAGTCTGGCAACGTCGCACAAAATAATAATCTTTTCTCGCTGTCAGTTAAATTTTTTTTTCCATTTTACGATATTTTTTCTCGCAAATCGTCCATTGTATTTAAACTGATTGCATTAATCATTGTAATATATCAAATAAAATAAAATTGAAGGCTTTTAAGATTTAAAATAGATAGCTGATGAATGCAATGTTGCCAGATCTATATTACGTGAAATACTGCTCAAGTCAAAAGTCATTCATTTATTATTTTTGGTAATTAAATTATTAACTTAATCCAATTATAAACTATGATAGGTCACGACTAAATTATAATAAGAAATTTTGGCATTCAAATTTTTAATTTTATTTAAAAAAAAATTTAGATTCTATTATGACTTACGGGGTACTGTCCGAACAACCTTAAGTTAATGTGAATTTTAACTTACATAGTTCCTTGGCGGTCCTTCGACTTCTGCATGAAGAGAGCACTTCTGATTATTTTAGATCCTGCACAGGCGTTAGGCCGGCTGAAATATTTCCAAATATATTGTATCTCAGCCAAAAACATCGGAGATGCAAAAAGGGCGCCCTCGCATTATTTTTGCCTAGCGTCGAGGTGAAATCAAAAAAATGCGCCTCGCTTTTCTGATTTATATAAAAGCGAGGAAATATTTTCACTTAAATAAAACCCCTACAGAATTTTATTTGTTTCATATATCCTCGCTTTTATATAAATCAGAAAAGCGAGGCGCATTTTTTTGATTTCACCTCGACGCTAGGCAAAAATAATGCGAGGCGCCCCTTTTTGCATCTCCGATGTTTTTGGCTGAGATTTCACTTCTTTTTGTGAAATATTACATGAAAATATTATTTATTAATTTTTGTTTATTAAATATTAAGTTATCCCATGAATAGATCTTTTAATATGCATTCCAAACAGTAAAAATTAAATACTTCGTTTGGTATCCATTCGAAACGATAAACATAGGATTTTACCAAATTTTATAAAATTTTAGGTTTTTTATTTTTGTTATGTTGGTAGAATGTAAATACATCGTTTGGTATCCATTCGAAACGATAAACATAGGATTTCACCAAATTTTATAAAATTTTACGTTTTTTATTTTTGTTATGTTGGTAGAATGTAAATACATCGTTTGGTATCCATTCGAAACGATAAACATAGGATTTTACCAAATTTTATAAAATTTGAGGTTTTTTATTTTTGTTATGTTGGTAGAATGTAAATACATCGTTTGGTATCCATTCGAAACGATAAACATAGGATTTCACCAAATTTTATAAAATTTTAGGTTTTTTATTTTTGTTATGTTGGTAGATTGTAAATACTTCGTTTGGTATTCATTCGAAACGATAAACATAGGATTTCACCAAATTTTATAAAATTTTAGGTTTTTTATTTTTGTTATGTTGGTAGAATGTAAATACATCGTTTGGTATCCATTCGAAGCGATAAACATAGGATTTCACCAAATTTTATAAAATTTTAGGTTTTTTTATTTTTGTTATGTTGGTAGATTGTAAATACTTCGTTTGGTATTCATTCGAAACGATAAACATAGGATTTCACCAAATTTTATAAAATTTTAGGTTTTTTATTTTTGTTATGTTGGTAGAATGTAAGTACTTCGTTTGGTATTCATTCGAAACGATAAACATAGGATTTCACCAAATTTTATAAAATTTTAGGTTTTTTATTTTTGTTATGTTGGTAGAATGTAAATACATCGTTTGGTATCCATTCGAAACGATAAACATAGGATTTCACCAAATTTTATAAAATTTTAGGTTTTTTATTTTTGTTATGTTGGTAGATTGTAAATACTTCGTTTGGTATTCATTCGAAACGATAAACATAGGATTTCACCAAATTTTATAAAATTTTAGGTTTTTTATTTTTGTTATGTTGGTAGAATGTAAATACATCGTTTGGTATCCATTCGAAGCGATAAACATAGGATTTCACCAAATTTTATAAAATTTTAGGTTTTTTATTTTTGTTATGTTGGTAGAATGTAAATACATCGTTTAGTATCCATTCGAAGCGATAAACATAGGATTTCACCAAATTTTATAAAATTTTAGGTTTTTTATTTTTGTTATGTTGGTAGCACTCCTTCTTATCACTTTAATCTATTTCTATTTGAATGGATTTATCCTAAAAATTAAATTCCATTAGGGATGAAAATTACTAATATTAATAGATATGTTTATAGATGACGTCATCAGTGAGCAAAATAGTTAGAATTGTCTTTTGGCCATGTTAAAGATAGGACAAATTTGAAATTTTGAATACCTCTCAAAAAGTCATTTTTGATCCAAAATGAAATTTTATATCAAAGGTATCGGGTTTTTGATAGTATCTATTTGTATTTTAAATTTCATCCAAATCGGTCCAGCAGGGAAACCTGTAGCTTTGTCTAAAAATTTGAAAATTGAAGAAAAGAATGAAAAAAAAGAAAAAAAGAAAAAAAAAAAGGAAAAATAAGAGACTAACTTTTGACCTTCCGAAATCGGCAAAATCTCAACTTTGAGCCTCTGCCATTCTTTTTGGCACTGGAATTTTTTTTTGAATTCGTGCTCAAAATAATCCTTATTTATTCTAGTTTAATATAAAAAAATTTGGCTCCGATATCTTAAAACCTTTTTGAGATATTCGCCCAGAAAGAGAAAAGTTTCTCAAAAAAATTTTTTCACGTCCCTATCTTTTATTAAGGATTTAAAATCATTCTTGATAATATAGTCTAGGGACGACTCGTCCATCTAAATGCAATGGGCCATTGGCATCTATTGGAATGTCAACTAAATGGTAGTATTAAGAGTTTATTTGCTTTCTTTTGCTTTTTACTTGCTCGGCGACGAGTCGCTCCCGCGACTCTTGATAATACGATTCCTGAGAATTATTTCATCCGATTCACATTCTTTAAAAGATTTTCTCTATTTTTTTTTAACTCTTCATTTGTTACATCTCTTAAATTCGCTGCTATTTATAACTTGTTTAGCATCAATTTCTCCATTTATTAAGTAGCTTTTGAGAATTTCGTTTTTAAATTTTTATTTCGATTTTTATTCAGTAAAAAAAAGAATCAGTGATGAATTCAAACAAAACTTGTATGTAAATATTTTTTAATTTAATTTAAAAAAAATAATAGGTCCTAATAATAATTTCACTATTTTTATATATATTCTACATCTCTTGGAAATTGTACCTTTCTCATTTAAATTATTAATTGATTGACAAAGAATAATTAATTTTAAAAAGATTTTATATGTATTTTATATGTATTTAATTAATTTTAATTATTATCAATTTTTACTTTCTCGTACCCTATATATGAAATATATAGGAGAGAAAGTATTGCGATCATGTCAAAAATTCGATGTCGAGATTTTGATGGATATACATGTTTTGAGGTCCCCTGAGTCCAAAAAAGTGGGTCCCGCAAATTGGTCTGTGTGTGTGTGTGTGTCTGTGTGTGTGTGTGTGTGTGTGTGTGTGTGGACAGATTTTTAGCATGAAGGAGTTGAGCTACCGGGTTGAAATTTTATATTTAACTTAAGTACCTTTGAAGAATCTCAAAATAAGCTTTTGAACAAAATCGGCCAAAAAGTACTAGTACTTTACTGATGTACTTTTTCAGTTTTTTTCGATTTTCTCAAAATTCCCTCCAAGGATTTTTTTTAAAATTCATAAATTACCTATTTTTTAGATGCTCTTTAAAATGTATATTCTCATTTTGCCGTTGAAATCTTCTGAAGACCACTTTACTCTTGTTCTTCATAGGAAAGATAGAAATGGTTGCCATGGTAACCGAATTTAAATCTTTTTCTTTTTATTAGATTAAAAATCAATTATTATTTAAATTCCCATTTATTTTTTTTTTATTTCTGTTTTTAATTGTTTCCAAGAAAACATATATATATATCTCTCCCACTTGCAAACATTATCGTCTCTCTCTACTCTTTTTAAATTCCCTTTCCACCTTATCTTCGCATAGGAACAATGTTAATTTCCTATAGGGATTTGTATGTTAATTTCGATTCAAAAGGGGGTCCCCTTTGGAACTTTTTACGCATTTAAAATTTTTTTTTCCAATTCTTATGAAATTTTGTATTTATTTACGATTCTATATTGTGTATAAAATGTCCAAATATGAGATTAAAATTTTGAAAAATAACCATAGTTTATTTGAAGCAGTCAACATTTAAAATGTAAGTTTGAAACTAAGGTGCTATCGGAAACTAAATATATCTCGACACAAAAAATCTGGTGTGACCAGCACAGTGCCCAACTTTCTCTTACCGAAGGGTAAGAGAAAGTTGTGTGCTGTGCGCCAGTCACACCAGATTTTTTTTTTTTTTTTTCCACATACATCCTTACAACAATAGTTCGCTACTTACAATGTGGTTTTAAACAATCAACCCTCACTGGTTTAGTCATAAGAGAATAATATATAGTCCAACTTCGCCTGCTGTTAATAGAAAGGCATTCATGAGGCGAGTTCTCAATATAATGAAATTTTTTTTTTTTTTTTTACAATTACTTTTATTTCATTAACCCATGCCAAACTAACTAATCTCCTTTTACGAAGAAATTTCTTTTTTTAATATTTTAATCGAAAATTAAACGAAATTGGACTATGAACACAAAAAAATAATAAAAATAAAAATTTTATAAACAAGTTTTACATTCTTTTTTTTCTTTTCCCTTCTTTTATGACATTTCGATATCATGAAAATGCAACAAAAATGACGTCTCGAAAAAAACAGATATTAATTAAATCTTATGAGTAATGAGGACTCAACTATGGCCAATTATTATAATAATTGTCTTTGCAAAATATTATTATAAAGTGTGCTCAAGTTGTTAGTGTCACATTGTTTGTTGATAGAAATCAGCCTGTATTTGATTATATTGCACATTTCTAGCGTTAATAAAATGTTGTTGTTTTCCTCGCTCACCAATATTTTAACGTTATTATAATCAAATTGATGGCCATAATCCAAAGAATGTTCTGCTAGGGCTGTGGCTGGCTCTCCTTTTCTATTTCCTTATTTATCCTATTAATATATATTGCTTACCTTAAATAAACCAAAATCCTTTTTATTTGAAAAATGAGAAATGAATTCGTAGATGTCAAAATTTAATTTTTTGATATTATTCCTGATAATGCAGATGAGGATCAGAGCGATTTCGAAAAGACAACAAAATAAATAATATTAAGTCAATTTCATTATTATAACTTTGATTTACTGTTGCCATGTTCACTTCCATTCAGGAATTAATTGATGAGAAAATTTTGTATTTAATTTTAAAATATTAATACTATTTAAAATTTATTAATGTAATTTAGATTTCTATGCTATTAGTATTAAATATAACCATAAAAGAACTTTAATAATATCTCCGTTTTAATTTTTGAATTATAAACCTAAAATTATTTTATTTATTATCAAGAGACTTTGAAGCATTTTTACAAATATAATATTGGATTCTCTAAATTAGTCGTATTTTTAGAGATAATTTATGAATCGAATATCTGCCAGAATTACAGTATTTACTTGCACAATTGACAAAAAAAATGATATATAATGTAATCAAAACAATTTAAATCAGAAAATCTTTAATGTTAATTTTCTCAAAACTCGATTTCTGGTCTTTGACACACCATTGCATAACAGGGTCCATATATATTTCTATAAATTTTGTTTTTAATAAAGACCAAGTGCTAAAATGTTATTAATAAAAAAAAAAAGAAACTTCTCCAGTAAATTTATTCAAAATGTTTCTTCACACAGTCGAGTTTATTCATGAAGGGAAATTATATTCTAGAACGTAGTTTGTGCTGATTTCTTATTTAATTAAAAAGAAATAATAAGAGAGAGAGAGAAGGATTAAGTTTAGGCGTGTAGAAGGGGGAGATTCCATTAAATTGCATAATTAAACAAAGATGCAAAGTAACAATCGCCAAATAAATAAAAACAAAGGAAGAAGATGATGATGCAAACGGAAATGAAACGTCATAGAGGCCGGAAATGAAAGGGAGAGACACTGGTCTGGCTCTGGATGGGTGTATGATTTCATAAGGAAACAATCTCTCGTTCTTGCAATAATGGGATTGTCTTCTTATAAATTTAAAAATTTATTAAAATCAAAAATTATCATGAAATTTGAGTTAAAAAAAAAAATTGTTTGCATGTAAATTCTAAATAAACATATATATATGTATATAGGCCTACATTATATACGTTGAAGAGAAGTTTAAACAATTATCCAAGCGCACAAAAAAAAATAATTATTTATACCTTTTTTTAGTTACTACGCTAAAATAATATTTCGTATTTTTTCTTTTTTTTACAAAAAAAACTGCATAAAATCTCGTTTCGCTGATATTCGCAGCTGGATTTTTGTTTATTTTATAGATAATAGTTTCACCTTTCATGTCTAGTATGTTAGATCACATAGCAATGTTTAACAATTAAACTTTTTCACTAAAAACTAAACTTTTTTTTTTTGTTTTCAACGTAAAATTCACGTAACTTTATTACCTTCTGTAAAAATATTCAGTTTTCTAATAAACACAGTTATATTATACTTTCTTTCAAGAGTTGATTTCATTTTGTTAAAGTAAAATCGGTGAACTTAACGAGAAACTATGGCTCTTCAAACACGTGCTTGTTTGACTAATTTTCAAAAGCAGGCATATGGGATTTGACTCTAATTCTAACGGATTTTGACACTTGGGTTATCACTCTAGCCAACCCAGCATATAAAATTCCCCAACTTTATTTTTCGACTTTTGGCCAGCTTTTTGGGATTCTGACGTCTCGGCATATTATTAAATCCCAATTCGCACACAAGCGGCGTTTGGCGCTGGCGTCGATCTGGTCCGTATCATCAGGGATGCTGTGAAGCCTCCGGTCCCAGAAACCCCATCCCCTGTGATACATGAGTGCAGTGTTTATTAAATGAAAGCAATAAGAAAAGAAGCGAAACTTAAATTCTTTCTGTTTTCAACTCAAAGATGAAGTTTTTCTGTATGTCCCTTTAATCCATTTTCTTCCAGGTTTCCTCAGTGCTGTAATCGTGGACCCTGGTGACATATTCTTCTAGAGGTAAGAGAAATTAAAAATCTTGAGCTCAAATGTGCGGTACTGTCGGAAACTAAATATATGTCGACACAAAAAATCTGGTGTGACAAGCACAGAGCACAAGTTTCGATTACCGTAGGTCCGAGAGAGCAGGCGGGCCTTTAGGTGTATTCAAAGCCTTTCTTCTTCTCATTCCCTACACTTCTGGTTGCCTAACTCCTAGGCGTCGTTCTTTAAAAGTAAAAATTATCAGGCAGGACGGCAGCATTTAAAAATAAAAAAAAAAAGGAAAGTTTTGTAATAGCGGTTTGATTCATTGACGTCATTGAAGGCAACCAATCAGCTATTTCCACTCACTCCTTTGAATCCAATTCCTTATCAATTTTTTTTTTTTTTTTTTTTGTTATTCCCTTGTGTCCTTTGAGTGAATTTCTTGACCTTCCTCTTCACATCAAAATGAATTATGAGATTTTAAACGTTCAAATGGAGTTGGGCAATCAGATGATTAAAAAAGGGACGCTTTTTATTTCTTCAAGGTAAAGACAGATTTTTTAAAATAATAAATTGTTCTAATAAAAAACTTATGTAAAATGGGAAATTAATTTCAAAAACGTATAATTTTTATTTCATTAAATTTCGGGTTAAAGCGTGAGAGATATAAAAATTTCTTTCAAACAAAAGTTGTTTAGAATTATACAAAGAACAATTTCGTATATAAGCTCGATGCCGATAAAGTTGATATTTTAGAAGATAATTTGAATTTAGTAAAATCTTCCAAAATATTTACTATTTTTTAAAATATTAAAATAAGGGTTGAAATAACAAAAAATTGTTTCAAACAAAAGTTGTTTAGAATTATACAAAGAACAATTTCGTATATAAGCGTTATGTCGATAAATTTGATATTTTAAAAGATAATTTGATTTTAGTAAAATCTTCTAAATATTTACTATTTTTTTATAATATTAATTAAAGAATTGGAATTACAAAAAATTGTTTCAAACAAAAGTTGCTTAAAATTATACAAAGAACAATTTCATTTATAAGCTTGATGTCGATAAAGTTGATATTTTAGAAGTTAATTTGAATTTAGTAAAATCTTCCAAAATATTTGCTATTTTTTAAATATTAATTAAAGGGCTGAAATGACAAAAAATTGTTCCAAACAAAAGTTGTCAAGAGTTATACAAAGAACAATTTTGTATATATGCGTAATGTCGATAAAGTTGATATTTTAGAAGATAATTTGATTTTAGTAAAACCTTCCAAAATACATTTCGGTCGCTAATTACGACCATCTTCAGGACCCATGATCATAACGTCTATTTATTTTTAATTCTAAATTAAAATTTTCTTACTGATTTAGAAAATGTTTTCAATATTTCAGGAAATAACATTTGTAAGCAACCGGGAACATAGAATGAAAGTAAAGGTGCACACAGGATTTTATGATTTGGAAGCCAATCCTGTGTTTTTCTCAAAGAATAGAAGCGTTCTTATTATTAATACGGATCAATACTTTGCACCGGGTTTGTATTTATTTATTTATTTATTTATTTATTTATTTAGAAATGTGGAAATTAATAATACTATATAAATGATAAATTATAAAATAATAATTGTGAGATTTAATTTCAATTTTTTATTAATGAAATTTAATTTTAATTTTCTATTAAAATTAAATATCACAATTATTATTTTATAATTTATCATTTATATAGTATTATTAATTTCCACATTTTGATGATTAGATAATTTTACAAGAATGGTTTGTTAGGCTAGTTTTTTTTTTTTTTTTTTATTTAAAAATTTTTTAGGAGTCTAAAAATAAAAAAATTGTATTATTATAAATAATGAAATCCTAGACTTTACTAAATATTCGGCGGATTGTGCAACTAGTTATCTCTAAATAATAATAAAATTTTCTTTTTTTTTTTTTTTAGTTAACGGTGGTAGGTTCCACAATAAAAAAAGAATAACTTTCAGGTTTAAAAAAAAAAGATCGTTCATTTGTCTTACGAAAACTTGCTTCACTTAACAAAACATTTAATAGATTTTAAACATGTAAGTACAAAAATTCTATCACCTTTTTTTATAATTTAAGGCCTACAATCAATAATAATAATGAAATTTAATTTATATAGAATTTTTTAATTAAAAAAATATTGCAAGATTTAATTATTCAAGTTAATTTTCTTAATTAAAAAAATCATTGTGTGGTTTTATGAAACCACGATGCAAGTGAAACTTTTTCCGATCGTAGGCGTTTAACTGAAAGTTTTCAGAAAATTGTTCAATTAAGGGTATTAAAATTGCGTTTTTAATCTTAACTTAATAATTGGAAAATGATGAATGATAATGGTAAATTAAGGCATATTAAAAACTGTGAACAATATTTATTTAGTAAGTAGCCGCGCCGCCCGCCGAAGCCCCCTCCAGCTGGCTCGAGCCCGCCTGCGGCGGACCCTCGCCTTTTCGTAATTATGGGAAACTGGCTGGCTCGGGATTATTTTAAATTATATTTTATCAATTTAAAAATTGAATTATTAAATCTCACAATTATTTTTTTATAATTCGTTATATACTGTATATTAAATTTCAACTTTCTTATTTTTGTCGTAACGGATCGTGACGTCATGACTTGTAGCGTCACGGCACTTGACGTCACGGCATGTAACGCGACATGCTGATAGAAGAGCCAAAAAATTTGGGAGGATATAATAAAAGTTTCACTTTAAAAAAGCAAAATGTTTTCTTTCTTATCATGAAAATATAAGATGTAGAGTGTATATATCTATATATATATATATAATCTCAATGAAGTCAGCAATTAAAAAAATTTCGTAATAAATACATTCAAAAATAGCTTAAAAAATAAAAGACTATAATTTATCTGAGATTTTATTTTAATTTATTTTTTTTTTATAAAGAAATCTATAAGTAGGATTAATATTTTAATTAACATTTCTAAGTATAGAAAAATTTATTTCAATTCACTTTTCAATGTCGGAATCTTTTTTCAAACGCAAAATTAATATTTCTATTGACGTTAAAATGGAAACGCAATTGTTAAATTATATATTATAATTGCGTCTCTTTCCAACTTATTTATTTTTTTTTTTTTAAAAAAAACATTCACACTTTTTTCTCATTCACACTCACACTCACACACACATTCACACAGTCTTTTCGGCAACTCAGGCCATTTAAGACTTTAGACGATAACCGTTATTATATAAATATACATATAGGGGTCCAGGCATTCTTATTTAAGCCATTTGGTATCCAATTGGCTTAAATAAAATCATCGGACTGCCTGGGGTCCGAACCCGCGACGTTTGGTATATGAGGTTAGCACGCTAACCTCTACACCACGCCCCGTTATTTATTTTTGATTTGAAGGAATAACCCCAAAAAATATTATTATTCTTTCCTCTAATAAATATAATTCAATTAAATTTTATTTATATAGAAATTCTTTATTAAATAATAATAATTGGGAGATTTAATTACTATTTTAATTAGATTTTTTTTTTTTTAATTCTAAAACTATTTACGCCCACGGGGCGTGGTGTAGAGGTTAGAGTGCTAACCTCATATACCAAACGTCGCGGGTTCGGACCCCAGGCAGTCCGATGATTTTATTTAAGCCATCTGGATACCAGATGGCTTAAATAAAAATGCCTGGACCCTAATATATATAAATTCATAAATAACGGTTATCGTAAATGTCTTATATGGCCTGAGCTGCCGAAAAGACAGTGTGAATGTGTGTGTGAGTGTGAGTGTGAATGAGAAAAAGTGTGAATGTTTTTTTATAAAAAAAAAAAAAAAACTATTTATTTCAATTTATTGTTAGCCAAAGACATTAAAAAGAAGAGATGAGAACCTCTCTCTCTCTTTCTTTCTTTCTTGTCATGAAAATACGGGATGTAGAATGTATATACGAGTATATATATATATATAAATCTCAATATTAATGATTCAAGTTGTCAATTTAGTCTTTGAATTATCCAAATAAGATAAAATAAAAACTATTAATTGAACATTTTCTAAATAAAATTTATTAATATTCTTTATTTTTATTTTAAACCTAAAGAATCGAACAACAACTTGAATTGTTAATTTTGAGGTTAATATATATAGATATATACATTCTACATCCCGTGTTTTCATGACAAGAAAGAAAGAAAGAGAGAGAGAGAGATTAGAATCTTTAGGTTTTAAAAAAATAAAGAAAATTAATATATTTTATAATATAAAAGGTGTTGTTAATAATAATTGATTTTAAGAGAAATTTAACGATTTTTTTTTTTAAAAGACAAAAAAAAAAGATGTTTATTTTTATTAATATTCGGTTGTTGGAGGGGGAGGAATAGGAGGAATGTGGCACAGTATGTTCCACAGTTACTAGCCAACGGTAGAATAAAATCCCTTTGCCTAGACGAGTTGAACAATAATTTTTTTTTTTTTTTTTCAGTGACGTCATTTCATTTTTTCATCCCTCAAAAAGAAATTAACGAACGAAGAGGTTATTTTCAATGAAAAAGATGATTTTTAAAGAAAATTGATTCTATTTTTTTTTTAATTTTTGGTACCAAACCAAATTTTTAAATTTTTAAGACTTGATATATAGAACACGAGATTTGAATTCCTTCAGTAAAAAAAAAAATATTTTTAATGTATTTTATAAATACCATTCTATATGTATATGTATATTTTCTTATAGAAAAATAAATTTTTATTATTTTTCAATTTAATTATTATAATTAATTTTTCCTAAGGGGGATCTCTAGAGCCGGGGGGGGGGGAAGAGGTTCCCAAAAACAAAATATAAGAGTGTGGATGCAGGCCCAATAATTTTATTAATAATACGGAACCTTCTTGGGCAAAGAATATACAGATGATAAGTAATTATAATTGAAAATATTATTAAAATATTTATTAGGATAAATAATGTGCCCTTGATTATGAAATTGGTCTAAGTCAGGGGTCGGCAATCTTTTTCGGACGGCGAGCCATTTTCAAATTTCTTTTTCAGCAAAAAGTTACAAAGGGCCGAAAGGTTGCCGATCCCTGGTCTAAGTTATATATTTCTTGTTTCGAGATATTAAGTGATATGCATTTGAATAAATTAAAAAATATTTTTTATATTATGCGATATTTTTTTTTTTTTTTTAGTCTTGATCGAAATTTATTATGAATAAGAAATTTTGTGTGAATTTCAGATGAAAATGTTGTTTTTAATGATTGAATTGACTTAGACCATTTTCAAAATTAATTCGAATGTCATATAAATGACGACTCGTCTGATTTAGACAGGTTAGAGGTATTACCATCTTCAAGGAGAGTCACCTAAATACATCCCAACTCCGTGGGCCGCGTATAAAATTTTTATAATTTCAACCCTTTAGTTAATATTTTAAAAAAATATTAAATATTTTAGCAAATTTCAATAAAATCAAATTATCTCCTAAAATATCAACTTTATTAACATATAGCTCATAAATGAAATTATTCTTTGTATAACTCTAAACAACTTTTGTTTGAAACAATTTTTTGTATTTTTAACCTTTTAATTAATATTTTAAAGAATAATAAATATTTTGGAAGATTTTGCTAAATTCAAATTATCTTCTAAAATATCAACTTTATCGACATTAAGCTCATATATGAAATTGTTCTTTGTTTAATTTTAAACAACTTTTGTTTGAAACAATTTTTTGTAATTTTAATCCTTTAATTAATATTTAAAAAAATAAAAAATATTTTGGAAGATTTTACTAAAATCAAATTATCTTCTAAAATATCAATTTTATCGACATCAAGCTTATATACGAAATTATTCTTTGTATAATTCTAAACAACTTTTGTTTGAAAGAAATTTTTATAACTTTAACCCTTTAACTCGAAATTTAATGATTTATTCGTTATTGATGTGAAATTAATTTCTCGTTTTATACATAAAAGTTGGTTTTTAGAATTATTTAATATTTTAAGAAATTTTCTCTTTATCTTGAAGAAAAAAAATCTCCGGTATTGGACACTATAGGCATATTTTTGAGGTGAAAAAAAATATAGTTTGTAAAAGATGATGAATCTCGAACACCGTTGGCCACCCCTGGCGACGCACACGTCAAGTTTAGGGGAGATTTTATATGATCCGTTCGAGAGTTTGTTTTTTCTTATAAAAAAAAAAAAAAAAAAATTAATTTCCCACTATAAATCCTAGAATAATTAAAAAAAGGAGTCCCGATGACGTCATTGGAGGCATCCAATCGGGCATTCTAAATCACTTTCTCTTTCAATTCCTTATCATTTTCATTTCGCCCGTTTTCTTTTCGCAAGTGCCTGTGCGTTTTTAGTCCCTCCCCCCACCCCCACCCCCACCCTACTTAAAAAAATGATTTTAACAGCCCAAAAAGAACTTATCATCCCTCTAATTCATCAGATAGAATTGCATTCATGTTGAGAAATGTTTCTGCACGTTTAGGAAGTGGACCTTGGATAATAGGAACTGTCTATCTTTTTAAAAGGTAATGATGACACGAGACTTTCCTAGTAATAATTGCTCTTAAACATTATTAAAATTATCGAATTATCAAATTAAGGGTGAAAGTTATCAGAAATTGTTTCAAACAAAAATTGTTTAGAATAAAAAATAGAATAATTTCTCTAATAGGTATTATTTCTGTAAAGTTAATAATTTAGAAGATAATTTCACTTTTACTATACTCGAAAATAAATTTGTTATTTCTTTTTAATATTCATTAAATGATTAAAGTTATAAAAAAAATTTTCAAACAAAAGTTGTTTAAAATTACATAAAAAATAATTTCATATATGGATTTGATTTCGAAAAAATTAATAATATAGTTGATAATTTGATTTTTTTTAATTTTTCTAAAAATATTTAATATTTTTTTAAATAACTATTAAATGGTAAAAGTTAGAAAAAATTGTTTCAGACTAAAGTTGTTTCAAATATAATATGTAACAAATTTGTATTTATGCATTATTTCAATAAAGTTAATAATATAGGAGATAATTTGATTTAACAAGTTTTTAACAAAATTTTATATATATATTTTTTTAAATAATTATTAAATGGTAAGAGTTGCAGAAAATTGTTTCAAACAAAAGTTGTTTAAAATAAAATTTATAACAAATTAGTATTTATGCATTATTTTAATAAAGTTAATAATATGGGAGAAAATTTGATTTTACCATTCTTTAACAAAATTTTATTATATTCTTTTTTTAAATAATTATTAAATGGTAGGAGTTATCTAAAATTGCTTCAAACAAAAGTTGTTTAAAATAAAATTTAAAACAAATTTGTATTTATGCATTATTTGAATAAACTTAATAATTTAGAAGATTATTTGATTTTATTAATCTTTAACAAAATTTTGTATATTCTTTTTTTTAAATAATTATTAAATGGTAGGAGTTATAAGAAATAGTTTCAAATAAAAGTTGTTTAAAATAAAATTTAGAACAAATTTGTACTTATGCATTATTTGAATGAACTTAATAATTTAGAAGATAATTCGATTTTATTAATTTTTAACAAAATTTTATTATATTCTTTTTTCAATAATTATTAAATGCTAAGTGTTAGAAAAAATTGTTTCAAACAAAAGTTGTTTAAAATAAAATTTAGAACATATTTGTATTTATGTATTAATTTGATAAAGTTAATAATATAGGAGATATTTGTGTTTGAATGTCAAAAATTTTTGTTTTTTTCAGGGGCTTATCATTTGTGAATGACGAAAACAAACAGGAAGGTTTCTTTCTCTCTTCAGCCGGTTATGTCCTGGAGCGTGACACGGTTTTCACAGACGCGAAACATGTCCATGTCCGTGGCAACGTGCGGGACCAAGGTTTGTTCTATTTATTTATTTATTTAATTATCTATTCAACAAAAAAAAAAAATTTTTTTTAGGTGGTAAAATATATATGGAACGAATAACTTTTGAAATTAAAAATCAAAATGATATTACAAGATTCAAAACAATAATCAAAGGATTTACAAATCCTAATGTAAACAACGCGGAAACTGAAATAAGCAATACGAGTGAAGATAGCAACACTTCAGCGTAAGTGAGATCTTTTTTTATTAAGTCTCTTAAAATTGTTAATTAAAAAAAAAAAAATTAAATTTGTATAATAATAATTTAATTAATTTTTATTTTTAATTAGACATTAAATAAAAAGAGATGACAACAAAAATAGAAGATCTAGAGTGTATATATTCTTTATATAATATAATAACCTTTTTTTTTTTTTTTATTTTAATGAAAAGACACCTTTTTTTTTTAATTAAAATTTTCAACGATCGATAATTTTATTTCCTTTCACTTTTTAATGTCAGATAAAAAATAAAAAAAAAAAGTCTTCTTCCATCCAAATATTAATATTCTTATTGCCGTCATACGTTCTATTAAATTATTTCTTTTCACTAGACGAAGATTTATCATAACAGAAAAAAACTAGAAATTAAAAGAAAGAACAATAAAAAAAAATAATAATAACGCCCCTTTTTTTTCTCGATATTTTATTAATTTAATTGTTAAAATTCTTAATTAAAAAAAAATCTTATTTATATAATTTAATTATTTTTATTCTTAATTAGATATTTAAAAAGAAAAAAAAGCGATTAATTAACTTTTCTCTTAAATATAAAGGGTGTAGAATGTATATATCTATATATATATATAATAACATCAATAAAGTCAACAATGGAGGTGTGTAATAGACATAACCAAATTAAATTTAATCATTTCAGATAAAAATTTAGAATATTTACATTTTTAATAAATAAATATATATTCGAAATTAAAAGATGTTTGATTTTATTGTTTAAATTCTTTATTTAACCAAATAATTTGTTTTTTAATTGTGTTAATTTAGTTGTGGAAATGACGAAGAATGTTTGCCTGTATCGCTGCTCCCTGTATCCTGTAACTCCCCACCAGTCAATGGGAATGCTCATCCGAATTTAAAAAGAACTTATTCAGGCCAATCGAAATCTAGACGATAAGGTAATAAAAATAAATGTACATACATCTAATATTTATTTAATACTCCGTTCATTTTTTTTTTTTTTAGATGATATGACGTCATATCTTTTCACTTTGAAATCCTCAACTCTACGTTAAAATTAATATTTAAAAAAGAAAAAAATGACTATATAATTTTAAATAATAAAATTTGTAATTGTTGTTTGTTAAAAAATAAATAATCTTGCAGTGGCGTATTTAGGGCTTGAGGAGGCAAAGTAATTTACAAAATAAAAACATTGAATTAAGAATGAAATTATTTTTGGTTCTTTAATGCTTAGCAGCCAAGGAAATTAAATTAAAAAAAAATTATA
Source organism: Euborellia annulipes (assembly GCA_023213315.1). NCBI lineage: Eukaryota > Metazoa > Arthropoda > Insecta > Dermaptera > Anisolabididae > Euborellia > Euborellia annulipes. The sequence goes on along the minus strand of JAKCPI010024277.1, from coordinate 439 downwards.
TTTAATTAACTATTCATCGACGTTTTGGTCTCTAATCACGACCTTCATCAGGATCGATGGTCAAAAATATTTATTTTAAAATACCGGCATTTTCTCTCAATTAATTCATTACAAAAAAATTAAATTATTATTTATAAATTTTATACAATTTGATAATAAATATTTTTGACCAGTGGTCCTGATGAAGGACGTGATCGGCGACCGAAATGTCGACGATTAATGAATTAAATAAATGTTTTTTTAATTAATTTCCTTGACTGCTATATCTATTTTAACTTTTCATCGTTATAAGATTCTTTTTTGATTATCATTGCGTCATTTACTTGCTGAAATAGAGTTTTTTTTTTTAATAATAATAATTACACAGGGCAACAGTGATATTGATGCCGGGATATTTGAAGCTTGACTCTATGGGTAGCGCTGATTCAGAAAACGCCAT
>JAKCPI010024276.1:0-13740 GCA_023213315.1 Euborellia annulipes | reverse complement strand
CTTATACCAAACGTCGCGGGTTCGGACCCAGGCAGTCCGATGATTTTATTTAAGCCATTTGGATACCAGATGGCTTAAATAGAAATGCCTGAACCCCCAATATATATATTAATTACAACGGTTATACTTACTTAGTATTTCTTCAAAAGTATCTTTAACCTCCCCAAATATACTCCTGATTATGTTGTTTATTTGGAGAGTGATGTGCCCCCTACTTTTCTATATACTTTTAAACTCCATTAGAAATATATATATATAGATGTTTGGATCTACCAAGCGATAGATATCCGGCCATTCTTGCTAGGGAAATAATAAAAAGAAAGATTTTTTGGTATAATGATTGGAAAGATATTGCTGAGTCACACTTGATACCATTGAGTGATCTATTAGAAAAAAAAAATCTGGTGTGACTGGCGCACAGCACACAACTTTCTCTTACCTTCGGTAATCGAAAGTTGTGTTCTCTGCTTGTCACACCAGATTTTTTGTGTCGACATATATTTACCAGGTAGTTACCGACAGTACGGAACATATGAATTCAGATGTAAAATTTATAAGTATGGGAAAATATTTATATTTTGTTACCATGGCAACCATTTCTCCTATCTTTTCTATGGAGTACAAGAGTAAAGTGGCCTTCAGAAGATTTCAATCACAAAATGAGATTATACATTTCATTGAGAATCTAAAAAATAATTGATTTTTGAATTTAAAAAAAAATCGTTGGAGCAAATTTAGAGAAAATCGAAAAAAACTGAAAAAGTTCATCAGTAAAGTACTAGTACTCTTTGGTCGATTTTGTTCAAAAGCTTCGTGTCACGTCTCAGGGGGTGTTTAACTTAAATATAAAATTTCAACCTCCTAGCTCTTTTCGTTCTTGAGATATTTTGTTCACAGACAGACACACACACACAGACAGACAGACAGACACACAAACAGACCATGTCGCGAAAACCACTTTTTTGGATTCAGGGGACCTCAAAACGTGTATATCCATCAAAATCTCGACATCGAATTTTTGACATGAATCCAATACTTTCTCTCTCTATATATATTAACATATATATAGAGGTAAGAGAAAGTAAAAATAACTGTGGCACAAACGCTAGATATAATTAAAACTAAGTTGTAGAGCAATTGTATGGCTAAAGCACAAAGTAGTAAAAACCACACTATGTATAAAGAATTAGATCTAACAATTGTAAGTTTTAAAATAATTTATAGTAAGTGTGACTCGCAAACCATCTCCTGGATAATTAAAATTAGAGAAGAACTCCTTTACTTAAATAAATACACATGCAAAAGTGAGACAAAAATATGTTCACTCTGTAACATGAATGTAGAGGAGGATGTGCTTCATTTTGTTGGCGAGTGTCCAATCTTTAGAAATTTTAGATTGTTGTACTTAAATAATGAATTTTTAAATCTGGAAAACATTAAAGGCTATTTGAATGGAAATAATAATACAGACTGTAATAATATCAGCAGATTCATCAAATACTGTAAAAGTGCGTGGAACTACAGACACTCTTTGACCCGTCAATTTAATAATTAATAAGAGGCATTCAAGTTGTTTAAAATAATTCATTATATATTCCTCTATTTCATTTATTTATTAGTTTTTTTTTCTTCTTTTAATGATCTATTTATTTTTGATTTTATGTATTTTTTTGTTTTGTTTTTTTTTTTCCTGTAAGCGACTCTCCACGACGGCCAACCCGGCCAGGGAAAGATGTCTTAGGCCGTATGTCAATTTTTTTAAATGTAAAATGTTAAAGAGAAGAATAAAGACGTATTATTATTATTATATTATTACAGGGGCGTATATAGAAATTTTTTTTCGGGGCTCGAACTCAAAAATTTTTCTGCGGAAAATTTTTTTTTAAGAACTATATTTTTTTTTTTCACACGAAATTTTTGCGGAACATTTTTTCTATTGCGAAACCAAAGTTGTCCATCCTGCGGAAAAATTTGTTGTGCTGATGCCTGTATATCCCTATATATATGTATATGCGTTTGGGAAATTTCGGGGCCCCCCTCGGCCCCCCCACATAAATACGCCCCCTGTATTATTACAACGGTTATAGTCTAAAGCAGCGTTTCCCAACCTTTTGAAGTCCACGGCACCCCGAAAGGTGCGTTGGGAAATAATATTACACACTAGCGGCACCCTTCCTTTTCTTTCTTTCTCTATCAAATCGAAATTTTTTCCACCCTGGGGCAAATTTTTTTCCCTTGCGTAAAAATCATTTGACCTTTTTTGGCACAGTTCTTAATTTTTTCCGATCTACGGAAAAATTTGCCTCTTCCATTTTAATCATTTGACCTTTTTTTTAGCAAAACTTTATTTTTTCGCCTCTTTTATTTTATTTTTTTTTATCTAAATATCTCGCGGCACCCCTTAGGCATTCTCGCGGCACCCTTGGGTGCCGGGGCACTCCGGTTGGGAAGCATTTGGTCAAATACAAAGTCTTAAATGGCCTGAGTTGCCAAAAGACTGTGTGAATGAGAAAAAAAGCGTGAATGTGACAGACAGACGGACACTCCATAGCTATAAATGTAGATAAAATCAATAATTAAAACTTTAAGGAATACCAGAATTAAAATGTAGCGACCGCACCCCCCCCCCTCTCCAACCGCATTTAAAGGTTAATAAAATAAAATAAAACATCTCCACACATCCATTAAATTTTAAGAAAAAAAAAAAAAAAAAAAATTTATTTAATAATTATTCATATTCGTATGTAATTTTTATTTTAATAAATGTATTTATTCTCTCTCTCTTTTTTTAAGGTTTCGTACTCAACCCCTTTCTCTGTCTTTCTATCTAATTATGCGTTACGTCATTAAGGGTTGTTCGTGTAGGTTGGGGGGGGTGAGGGCTATGTAGACATTAATTCTGCCAAGCAAAAGAAAATATACATTTTTAAAACACACCACCCCCTGCACCCATATACACGAACGACCCTTTGGACACACACATCGTCTATTTATTATATCGCATACATGTCTGAAATTTTAAATAATTTTTTCGAGGGAGAGAGAAGGAGTGTGTGTATTAAATCTACGTTGCCTTGGATTTCTTTTTTAGGGGTTGTTTGTTCACTTTTGCTCTCTCTCTCTCTCTCTCTCTCTCTCTCTCTCTTATTCAAAGGCTTATTTATTTTTTAAAATATAAAATAAATAGTAATTTTAAAAAGATGAAATAAAAAAAAAAGTTTTAATTTCTTTTTTACTTTTTTTTTTTTTTTTTTTTTTTTTAATATCATTGAGGTTGGCTATATTTATTTCTTTATTTTAATTTTTTAGCAAATAATAAAGACCAGTAGAATAAGAGCTATATGTGGGAGATGGCAAATATCTCGTTCTCATTTGGATTAATATAATTTTTTTTTTTTATTTTCTTACTTATACAGCATATGTCAGTGACGGATTAAAGGGAGGGGCGATCGCCCCCCTTCAAGAAAAAAATTGACAAAGTTTTAAAAACTAAAGAAACTAATATTTTTTGAATTGGTAGATTCGGATCGATTTACGATTCGTCAATTTTAAAATCGAAAACTAATAATCGATTTGTGCCTAAAAAAATTTTGCGTTGTGCCTATATGTTGATTCTGCTTAAGTTTTCAAGCGATAAGTAGAACAGGAAAAATAGAACATTGCATTACCGAAGTCCAAATCAATTTTTTCAGTCTTTATAACTTGTATAGGCCTAGAGACTAACATATACAGTAGGGGGGGGAGGTTGTCCTTAAAAATTGATTAAGAGCATCTAAAAAATAATTCATTTTTGAATTAAAAAAAAAAAAAATCGTTGGAGCGAATTTTGAGAAAATAAAAAAAAAAAGTGAAAAAGTACATCAGGGATTTTTTTTGGATTTGGATTTTATGAGGTATTGCTCTTCCTCAGCCACCCGGCCCACAACCTTTTTCAGATCCCGGGTTACCCAGTCGGAGTTGCAGCTCCTTCTCAGCCACCCGGGCAGTTCCTCGGTTACCCAGTAAGAGCAATCCTCATTTTAAGGCACTTAGGCCACGTCTAATTGGGCCCTTTGTGTCTGTGGGGTGAGATTTTTTCCCACTTTCCTACCCTATGAGGAGACTTCGGCAATGTTTGAATTATTTGCGGCAAACTGGATCCGAACCCGAATCGTGTTGAGACTTCGGACTCCGAATTTTTGATATGAATCCAATACTTTCTCTCTCTATATATTAACATATATATATATATATATATAGAGGTAAGAGAAAGTAAAAGAAAGTGGTTGAGTTAGTGGCTGCACTATAAAAATGTCCCCCCAGTTTTACAAAATATACAATTTTGTGGAAGTTTGCAACTAGTGGGTGAAAATCGCCATCTTAGATGCTAGCAAGCAAGTAGTTTTGGAACAGTTTGGAGCAAAACAATTATGGAAATGGGCCTTGTTTGAATTTGTACTCGATTTTCAATATTTGTTTTAAATAGGATTTATCAAGTTTTTTCACTGGAAAACTATTTCCAGTTGTGCCAACAACATGCAATTAAAATCTTTGAAATTTTGTCAATTAGAATTGCACGACACATATTATGGCCGTTCCATTAGTTTAACAAAAATCCACGAATAATTCGAGAAGGCCTATCCATTCCCATCTAATTATTATTCCATTTTTATTTCTCTCTTTCCCTCTCAATAATCTTATTTTTCTTAATAATTAATTCATTAAGGGTGTTAGTGAAATATATATATATTTTGAAAAAAATTAAATTCAAAATGGAAATTAAATCTCTTTGGATATATAATATATATATATTGAAGAGTATAAGAGTAAGAGAGAGAGAGAGTTGGGTGAATTAATATTCTATTGGGTCGGAGAGAGAGTTGATTATTAGCAAGTCAAATGGCTTTTGAAGGGAATGAATTTGAACTTGTATTATAGGAAAAGCTTTTCAGGGACGTTGGGGTGCTAGGGGGACGGGGGGGGGGTATGGTTTGTATATAGTATATATAGATATAGATGGCAACGACGCCGACGTCGTCGTTCGTTGCCTTTCCATTTTCCCAATCTCTCTCTCTCTCTCTCTTTTACTCTCTCTACTATCCCCCCCTCCCCCCTCCTATCACACCCCCTGGCTTTTAGATATAGGGTCAAATTTCGCGAGATTATAATATAATATAAAAAAAATATATATTTCTAGAGTGTCTCGCTTTTTTTTTTTTAATAATTTTTGACGTGAAAATAAATTAGTCTAGAAGGTGATTATTGATGAAATTTAAATTTAAAAGTCAAGAAATTATTTAATTTTGATAACGATATCCTTTTACTTTCTCCTACCTCTTTATATATAGAGAGAAAGTATTGAATTCATATCAAAAATTCGATATCGAGATTTTGACGGATATACACGTTTTAAAGTCTCCTGAATCCAAAAAAAAGGTGGTTTTCGCGACATGGTCTGTCTCACTGTCTGTGTGTCTGTGAACAAAATATCTCAAGAAGGGAAAGAGCTAGGAGGTTGAAATTTTATATTTGAGTTAGGTATCCCCTTGGAGTGTGAAAATAAGCTTTTAATCAAAATCGGCCAAAGAGTACTAGTACTTTACTGATGTACTTTTTCAGTTTTTTTCGATTTTCTCAAAATTCGCTCCAACGATTTTGATTAAAATTCAAAAATCAATTATTTTTACATCCTCTTTCAAATGTAGCTTATTTTCATTTTGCCATTGAAATCTTCTCAAGACCACTTTACTCTTGTACTCCATAGGAAAGATAGGAGAAATGGTTGTCATGGTAACAAAGTATAAATATTTCCCCATGTTTATAAATTTTACATCGTGAATTCAAATGTGCCATACTGACGGAAACTAAATATATTTCGACACAAAAAATCTGGTGTAACAAGAACAGAACACAACTTTTTATCACTAAAAAGAGAAAGTTGTGTGCTCTGCTACCAATCACGCCAGTTTTTTTTTTTTTAATTAGAAAATAAAGAGAGACAAGCAATATTTAATGATCGGATTTAAAGGTGAGGAAATCAGAAAGAACGACCAAAGATCTCTTCTCTCTTTCCCGTTTTATCAGCTTGAGTCATAACTTGCAATTAGAGGTAAATAGTGTGTCCGGGAAGGAGAGGCGAGGCGAGAAGTGCGAAAAATGAACAAGACGAGGGAGAAGGGGGGGGAGGGGGGACTGTTAAAGGAACTCATAAAATCGATCCAAGTTTCCAACTGAATTGAGTAAAGGGGACGCTGATTTGAGTTTAATCATAATTTATTATTATTACTATTAGCGTAAAGGTGAGGAAAAAAAAAACGAAAATAGGAAAACGAACGAAAAAAAAAAATTTAATAAAAATGTCATGATTAAAAGAAGGGTGGGCCAGTCACGATGAAACCTCGGGTGAGTGTTCCTAGAGGAACGAGCGTGTGGAACGTTCCCTGGTTATTTTTGAGATATCTTTTTTTTTTTTACTCATCCATTTTCTCTCAATTGTTCTTAAATGAAGTAACATCAGTAATTTGAGTATAAATAAATATTAGTGTCATGGATTAGTGTATTTATTTACTAGCTACCCCATTTACTTGTTATCTTTTCACATCATTTGTAGAGAATCTGATCAAAGTATTAATTTTAATTTTAAATTAAATTAAAAGTCGTTTAAAATTTTTACTTTCTCTTACTTATGTAAATATGTAATATATATATAGAGAGAAAGTATTGGATTCATGTCAAAAATTCGATGTCGAGATTTTGATGGATCTTCACGTTTTGAGGTCCCCTGAATCCAAAAAAGTGGTTTTCGCGACATGGTCTGTCTGTCTGTGTGTCTGTGTGTGTGTTCACTTTTAAGCATGAAGTAATTGAGCTATGAGGCTGAAATTTTATATTTAAGTTAAACACCCCCGGGACCGGAAAAATAAGCTTTTAATCAAAATCGGCCAAAGTGTACTAGTACTTTACTGATGTACTTTTTCAGTTTTATTCGATTTTCTCAAAATTCGCTCTAACGATTTTTGATTAAAATTCAAAAATCAATTATTTTTTAGATGCTCTTTAAAATGTATATTCTCGTTTTGCCCTCAAAATTGTTTGAAGCACACTTTACTCTTGTACTCCATAGAAAGGATAGGAGAAATGGTTGCCATGGTAACAAAATATAAATATTTTGCCATACTTATAAATTTTACATCTTGAAAATCGAATGTACCGTACTGTCGGAAACTAAATACATGTCGACACAAAAATCTGGTGTGACAAGCACAGAACACAACTTTCGATTACCGAAGGTAAGAGAAAGTTGTGTGCTGGCGCCAGTCACACCAGATTTTTTCAAATAATAGCTACTTTAAAAAAAAGACGATAACCGGTTACATCATATATTATCTATTGTTAGGTTCAGGCATTTCTATTTAAGTATATTTGGTATCCAAGCGTTAAATAAAATCATCAGACTGCCTGGGATCCGAGCCGCGTCCCTTGAGTATAGAAAGCAGGCGCACAACCAACTACACGCCAAGCCCGAGAGCACATTTGATTTTGAAGATATAACATTTATAAGCCCCCCGTAGTTGTTAGCGTGCCTACCTACTATAACGAACGGGTTCAGATCCAGGCAGTCTGGTGTTTATTTAAGCCATTTGGATACCAGATGGCTTAAATAGAAATGCCTGAACCTCAAAAGAAATTATAAATAATAACGGTTATCGTAAAAGTCTTATCTTATGGCCTACGTTGCCGAAAAAGACTGTGTGTGTGTGTGAGGGTGAGTGTGAATGAGATACAAGTGTGAATGTTAAAAAAAATCCAAATGTGACCGTAATGTCGGAACCTAAATATATATAGACATCAAAAACTCTCGTGGACCAGCACAGAGAAAAAAACATTGATAAACAGAATAATATTTATATTTTGTTACCATGGCGACCATTTTTCCTAACTTCCTATGAAGTACAAGAGTGATTCAACAAATTTCAAAAGCAAATTGAGAATAAACATTTTAAAGAGCATCTAAAAAATAATTGATTTTTGAATTTTAATCAAAATCGTTGATTCGAATTTTGATATAATCGAAAAAAAAAACTAAAAAAAGTGCTCATCAGGAAAATAGTAGGTCTAGCAGAGAAAAATTTATTTCATTTGATTTGACTACAAATCATTTGCAATAAAAAGGGATGGGGTCTAAATGGCCTTAGATGCCGAGAAAGACCCTTAAAAAAAAAAAAAACAGTAGTACTTTTTGATCGATTTTGTTCAAAGGTATATTTATTTTCATCCCTTAAAAAATAATTGATTTTTGAATTTTAATCAAATTTGTTGGAGCAAATTTTGATATAATCGAAAAAAAACTAAAAAAAGGGCATCAGGAAAATAGTAGTACTTTTTGACCGTTTTTGTTTAAAATCCCTTGGGGCTGTGCCTAATTAAAATATAAAATTTCAACCTCGTAGCTCTTTTAGTTCTTGAGATATTTTGTTCATAGCACACAAACACACACACACAAACTCACAGAGACAAACCAATTTTTGGACCTCAAAACATGTATATCCATTAAAAAATTCGATTTTCTCTATATGTTTATAGGTAAGAGAAAATAAAACAAAAAAAAAAACTTGTTCTCGCACAATAGAATTTCTGAATTCTAAATTAGCACACACCCTCTTTGTCTAGGTTCATTTTCCATTAAAGAAGAAAATTTCTTTTTTTTTTTTTATTGAGATTTTTTCACTTCTCAATGTCAATTAAATTTAACAGCTCCTTTAATTATTCACTAAAAATAATAATAATAATAATATCACCCCTATGGAATGCCCCGCCCTCCCCTCCCCTATTCGTTGGCAATGAAATAATAATTAAAAAAAAAAAAAAGAATTTTCTTTTATTCATTATTATATTGGTCCATTCAAATTCATTATCCATTCCTCTCAGGCCATTTCAAGCCCCCCTCCTCTAAAAAATATTCTTTTTGGTGTGGTGGTGGTGTCTGTAGTCTAATCATGAATACAAGACATTATCTTTATTAATTAAGCCATTTAAAAAATATAAAAAAACTAAGGGTGCGTTCGCGAAGGCATTTTTATATATATATATATCGCGTAATACAACCCTCTTTTTTTGCATTCCCTTCCCCCCCCCCCTCCTCCAGAGGAAAAAAAAAAGAAAAAAATTATGCGTCTGTTGACGGTTGTGTCATTAGTTGAAGGGAGGCAGGCCATCTCTATGTGTGTAGACATTAATTCTGCCAAGCAAAAGAAAATATACATTTTTAAAGCGCCTCCCCCCTCCAGCCTCCAGCCTCTCGGCCATGGTCCAGCCCGACTCCTTCTCCCCGTCTATATACATACATGTCTGAAATTTTAAATAATTTTAGAGAGAGAAAAGGGGTTGGGTCTTTGCGTTGTTTGTTTTCTCTCTAGAAACGAATAAAACTCCACTTCTCTTTTCTCTACGCCTCTAAAATTTCATTTATTACTTTCTCTTACCTCTATATATGTTAAAATATATAGAGAGAGAAAGTATTGGATTCATGTCAATAATTTGATGTCGAGATATACCAGGTACACGTTTTGAGGTCCCCTGAAAAACCAAAAAACTGGTTTTCGCAACATTGTCTGTCTGTGAACAAAATATCTCAAGAATAAGAGCTATGAGGTTGAAATTCATATATTTAAGTTAGGTACCCCCCCAGGGCGTAAAAATAAGCTTTTAATTGAAATCGACTAAAAAGTACTAGTACTTTAATGATGGAGTATTTCAATTTTTTTTTTTCGATTTTCTCAAAATTCGCTCCAACGATTTTGATTAAAATTCAAAAATCAATTATTTTTTAGGTTCTCTTTAAAATGTATATTCTCATTTTGACATTGAAATTGACAGTAATCTCTCTTAGATCAGATGTCATCGAAATTTTTCCCAAGTGCCATTCTAGAATCGAGGCAAAAAAAAATACCTGTCCTGATGGAGGACGGAAGAATCGGCCGAAACGTCAACAGTATCGTTTAATGAGCTAAAAGAAAAAAAAAATATAATTTTTCTTTATTTTTGGATGCCTTGGGTTCCTCAATTTTCTTTTTTTTTTCTACTCTTAGTTTTTTTTTTTTTTGTTTTTTTTAACACTCACGCTTTTTTTTTCCTTTCACACTCACATTCGCACACACATACCAGGTACACACAGTCTTTTCGGCAACTTAGGGCATATAAGACTTTTACGATAACCGTTATAATGAATATATCTATTTGGGGTCCAGGCATTCTTATTTAAGCCAGTTGGTATCCAAAATGGCTTAAATAAAATCAATAGGACTGCCTGGAATCCGATCCCCGGCCCTTGGTATAAAAGGCAGGCGCGCTATTAACTACACCAAACCCGAGGTTCATTAAATTTGGACTAGTGGGGGCCAAATTTCCACAATAGATTGGCCCGAGTCCTTTTTGAATCATCAGCAAACTATAGCCTATACCATACGTACAGTCAGGGGCATATATAGGTATTTTTTTTTTGGGGGGGGGGGGGTTGGACCGAAAAATTCTTCTCCGGAAATTTTTTTTTTTTTAATAAACTAAATTTTTCTGCCCTACGGAAAATTTTGTTTTTGCGGAATCAAAGTTTTTTCGCCCCTCGGAAAATTTTTTTTTTCCCAGACCGTGAAAATCATATTACCTTTAGAGACACGGAATTTTGGAATTTTTGCCACCTTTTGGAAACTTTTTTTTTTTATGCAGAACCTAAGTTTTCCGTCCGGCAAAAAATTTTTTTATGGGGATTAGAAAAAATTTCGGAGAGGGCCCGGGTCCCCTTGACCCCCCCTATATACGCCCCTGCATACAGTATAACCACAACATCCATAAATAAATATACCCTGAGTGGTATATTGTATTTTGAAAATTAAAAAGAATTCTAACCCAAATTTTAATAAATAATAATAAAATAAATACCCCAAACAATTTTCCAAAGTTTTAGGCCCAATGCACACGGTGCAACTCCAAAGGAACTCGTTTGCAACATACTGTGCATCGTCAACTAGTTTGTTTTCAGTTTGATTGTGTGCTATTTGAATGGGACACTGCACACGGTGCAACTCTATGACAAAAGTTTGCAACGCGTTGGCGACGCAACATCTATGCAACTGACCGTGTCGACTTGAAAGCAACTTATGTTGCAAACTCAAATCGAACTGGCGGTAAAATACAAAATGTATTTATATAACATTTATTAAATTCAAAACTCGAAAGGGGATTTGAATTTAATATTACATACGTGATGTATATAGGCCTAATATCTTAAATATTATCATATAGCCTATAAAATATAATTGCTTATTTAAAAATGTATTTATTTAATAGCCTATTCTGTTATTTTTCATCCTTTTTTTTATTAAATAATTTCCAAAAATCTAACCATAAACTAAATTAATTACATTTTAACAAATATACTAATATTTCTCTATAATTTTCTCTGGAATTTGAAAAAATAAATTTAGTTTAATACCAGCCTTTGGGCCTTTGAAATGACTCTTTAACATTGTTTTTCATTTGAATGATATTTTATTCTTTCCCGTAAATTTATTTCAAAATAAACTTAAGAAATCTAATTATAGTTATTTTAATAAATATTTTTACTAAATATTAAGTAAAAAATCTGGTGTGACTGGCGCACAGCACACAACTTCTCTTACCTTCGGTAATCGAAAGTTGTGTACTGTGCTTGTCACACCAGATTTTTCGTGTCGACATATATTTAGTTCCCGACAGTACGGTACATTTGAATTCAGATGTAAAATTTATAAGTATGGGAAAATATTTATATTTTGTTACCATGGCAACCATTTTTCCCTATCTTTTCCTTATGAAACACAAGAGTAAAGTGGTCCCTTCAGAAGATTTCAATCGCAAAATGAGAATATACATTTTAAAGAGCATCTAAAAAATAATTGATTTTTGAATTTAAAAAAAAAATCGTTGGAGCAAATTTTGAGAAAATCGAAAAAAACTGAAAAAGTACATCAGTAAAGTACTAGTTCTCTTTGGCCGATTTTGATTAAAAAGCTTATTTTTCCGGTCCCGGGGGTGTTTAACTTAAATATAAAATTTCAACCCTCGTAGCTCAATTCCTTCATCCTTAAAATTGAACACACACCCACCCCCCCCACACCCCACCCACCCCCCCCCCCCCACAGACAGACCATGTCGCGAAAACCACTTTTTTTGGATTCAGGGGACCTCCAAAACGTGAAGATCCATCAAAATCTCGACATCGAATTTTTTGACATGAATCCAATACTTTCTCTCTATATATATATTACATATATACATAGGTAGAGAAAGTAAAAATATTTTTAATTAAATAAAATATTTAAAATATTTTTTTTAATTAATAAAAATATTTTTTATTCTTTTTTTTTGTTTACAAATATTTTTTTCAATAATTTATAAAAAAACTAGTTATTTCAATATTAATAATATTTTATATTATTATTACTTAAATAAACCCTTAAATTGCCAAAAATACCTTTACTAAGTAACCGAACAAACAGCTGATTGAATACGTCGGCCATTTTGGGTGCAACTTGAGTTGCGTTCAGCGCGCGGACCTCCAAGCAATATCTGTTTGAAACGCGACTAGTTGACGATATATGTTTGCAATGAGTTTCTTTTCATGCTGCACCGTGTGCTAATCTTAAAATAACCGAAGATTTATTTTTTTTTTATTTATTATTTTCAACTGTCAAATTTTCTTTTAATAATAATAACAACCCAAAGGACATAAATAAGGACCCCGTAAAAATAAAATCCCTCCCTTTCACCCTTAATTCTTAATAGAATTGACACCAACCCCCCCCCCCACTCTCTTCTATTTTCATTTTATCGAATCGCAAAGAGTACTACTACCAAAGAAAGCTCTTTGATCCCTTCTAATATTGTCTTATAGGTTTATGGTCAATATAAAAGGGCCCTTGGTCTTTCTTTTTGATAATAATAATAAGAAGAAGCAGAAGCATCAATGTCCCTGGACCACAACCGACAACACATAAATATATATTTACGCCCCCGCCCCCTAAAAAAAAAGGAAGGAAACAAGGAGCCAAGTCAATTTTTCCATCTCTCCCTTTGATGTTAGTCATAAGTTGTAATTAGTGGAAAATAGGCGAGACCAAAACTCATCACTTCTTCTTCTTCTTCTTGAGATCAAAACGGTATAAAATAAATAAATAAATAATCTTCTTTTAGGGAGCCTATAAAAGTAAAATTATTAGCAACTTTGCCAAGCATTTACTAAATAATAATGAAGTATTGGTTTCATGTTAAAAGTTTTCTTTTGAGATTTTGATGGAAATTCACGTGTCAAAGATAGTGCAATAACACTTTGTTTCTTCTTAAGAAGACCTTTTCTAATCTACCTTAATGATACTGTAATTTATTAAACATCTAATACGAAATTCTTAATAAATTTAACACAACTCCATATCATTTTAATAAAAATTACAATTTAAATAAAACAAAGACAAAAATGTCGAAACTTTTTTATTAAAGCCAAATTTCTAAAATTTTAGAGTACAGTGATTTTGTTGTCGCAGTATTTGAAACTATTTCTGAATATGTGGGCAGCCCTGATTCCAAAAATGCCATCGGTTTTGCCTCATAACCTCTAGTTTTAGAGATATCGAGAAAATTAAATTTTAATAGAAAATGTGCTCTAAAGCGGTTCTAATTTTGAATTACCTATATTTTGGTAAGGCGTTAAACTTTAAAAATATGCAGATA
>JAKCPI010024275.1:0-31476 GCA_023213315.1 Euborellia annulipes | reverse complement strand
CTTCTGGATGAATTCCAGTTCCAATTTCCTCGTAGCCTTTATATTTCTTGTTTTTTTTAAACAGATTTATAACCTGAAGAAATGAAGCTTGAGAGGGTATGTTCCTATCAGGAAAACGCTCGGCATCTATTTCAATGGCAGTCCCTAACAATTCTTCCACCTTCACTGCATAAATTAAGACCATTTTAATTCTGTCTTCCAACAAAAAAATACACAATTTTTATTATGGTAATATAATATAACTATCTACTACTGGATTGACACGAGAAATAAACTTTTTTTAAACTTAAAAAGTAGAAAAAGTAGAAAATAATCTCTTAAATCTGTGTATAACGAAGTATTTAAAATCATTATAAACACTTATTTTCATTGTTGTGACTTTTCGATTTAATAATTAATTATTTAATCATTATTATTTGATAATTAAGTCAAATAATTGTTAAAAATAATTATTAGGATTTTTTTTGAGATCTAATAATTGATTTAATATTTTGTTTATTTGATGTCGAATAAAAAAATAGTTCTTATGAAAGTTGTTCAGTTTTTTTTTGTAGATTATGAATATGAAAAGAAATATATAGGTTTCTATTTAAAAAACAGAACTTGACCTTAAAATACCCTTGAAAGCTTGTTCTAGATCGACAAACAATAGCGTAGTTTAGTTTCCCCCCTCGATATAAATAAACTTTTTTGTTTTTCCATATAATGCACTGTTTTTGAGTTATAAGACTGTCTCAAGATAAAAAAACTCACCCGGTATATATTATATAGAGGTATATAAAAATTTATTGATTCTTTTATAAATAAAATATAAATCTTTTATAGAAATCAATCTTAAAATTCAAATGATTGGGTAGAAATTCTCCCTTCATCAATGAAATTTTAGATATTTGAAAAAAATAGTTGCTTTAAAAAAAATGAAAATAAAGTAACATATACACGAAAATATATTTTGAAATTTTTTTATATTAGGG
The DNA here is from genome assembly GCA_023213315.1 of Euborellia annulipes. NCBI lineage: Eukaryota > Metazoa > Arthropoda > Insecta > Dermaptera > Anisolabididae > Euborellia > Euborellia annulipes. The sequence goes on along the minus strand of JAKCPI010024275.1, from coordinate 30,502 downwards.
AAAATAAGGAGAAGTTTTTATGTGTGACTTTTTTTATTTATCAGCCAACGTTTCGTCGACTTTGCCGACTTCTTCAGGGCTTCAAATAGTCATGTCACACATTCGTCTAAATTTTCTTATTATCTCCGTTACCATTGAAGACCATCATATTCTATGTATTATATTAGTTGAAAATGTTAATTAACATATACGTAATATTTGAATTCTCTAATTAGTCTTACCTGCCGGCCCCCATTGGAATTCCCGTAGATTTGGTTCTCTCGTCTTGCGCTTTGGTTGTATCCACAGCACAGTTGCTGCTGATACGTTCAATCTGTTTCATCTGAACATCTTGTCAGTCCTCGCGACCTCTGCTACGAAAACCATTCTCTCTGGGCCTCCATTCCAGATTCCAATCACTCCAGGTCCATCATCGTCCCCGACTCGGAATAAGAAAAACAATATCCTAATTTACATAAACGACCTTATTGATCAAACGGCAAACCCCACTCATTGCTACGCCGACGATAGCACCTCTACAGGCAAACCCGCACTCCCGAATAATCGAATCAATGTTGCCTCCTCAATTACTTTCGACCTCGACATAAACGAGTAAATCCAACTTATTATTTTTACTTTACCATACAGGGTATGGTCAAGTATTGTAATCGTGCATGAAAAAAGTGTTTTTTTTCCTTCTTTTTTTTCGAAATATCTCAAAAACGGCTGAAACTATTTTGATTAAAAAAATTGAGCGAAACCATGGCATTTCGCTCTACAAAAAAGCCCTAATAAGTGAACATCGAAAAAATTATATTTTTCGAGATAATAATTGTTTTGTCAAAATGTCTGTTAGTCTGTCTGTTAGTTAGTCTGTGCGTTACCAAATTTTTGTGGACGAGCTAGCTCAAAAACTAGTGTGAATATCGAAACCAAATTTCACACGTAGTTTTGGTCCATTGAGATTAAGAGCTGATTAGATTTTGGTGCATATCGACCCAAAATTAAGGGGGGTGGAGGGGGGGGTTAAAAATTAAAAATCTAGGCCATTTGAGCAAACTCAACCAAATTTTGTATACATAATCAGTGGGACCCCAGAAGTCTAAAAATGCAAAAACTAACCGCCCAAAATGGGGGGGGGGGTTGGTTGGTGTCACCTCCGTGGTCTAATGGTCAGAGTAACTGACTGGCAACCCGGAGGTCTCGGGTTCGATTCCCGGCTATACCCAGACATTTTTTCTGTAAGTATAGGGTCTGGTAATAAAAATTAAGTGGGAGATAAATTTAACCGAATTTATCGCGCGGAGAATTTACCACTGCTCGAAGCCCCTAAAACCTTAGTAAATTGGATATTGAATTGTATCTAAGTTTCTGAGATTGGCTCGTGATCCCGGCTTCTTTTCCTTCTGCTCTGTTCTTTTCACGATGGAGGGGCCAGCCCATACTGGCCTTTAGGGGATCCACCTTCTGGTGTATCTCCTTCTCACATCAATATCATTAAAAAAAAAAAAAAAAAAAAAAAAAAGACAAACTGAATAAATGGGGCCAAAATTTAGTTAACTTTAATTCAAACAAGACTCAATGTTGTCTAATTTCTAGGCGCGAAAATAAAGATTTCCCTGATATTCACTTCGATTCGAATACCCTGAAAATGTGTGACAGCCTATCCATGTTGGGCGTCTCTGTCGCATCTGACCTGTCTTGGAATGAACACATCTCCTCTGTGGCGAAATCTGCAGCAAGGAAGATTGGCTTCTTATTCAGGTCCAAGCGATTTTACAAACCCCCACAACTTCTCACCATCTACAAGGCCCAAATCCGCCCCTGTCTCGAATACGGCTCTCATCTATGGAGAGGAGCCTCAAAATATTCTCTTGCTACCCTGGATGCAATTCAGAAACGAGCCGTCAGGCTAATTGACGATTCTACCCTCACCGACTCCCTCGACTCGCTGGCTCATCGAAGAAATGTCTCTGCCCTTTCCCTTTTCTATAGATACTATCACGGCAGGTGCTCTGATGAGATAAAATCAATAATTCCCCCCAAAGCATGCTTTGCACGTAGCACGCGTTTTGCCGACTCCCAACACTCTTTCGCGGTCAAATTAGAAAAGTGCCGGACCACTTCATTCGCCAATACATATATCCCCATGACTTCAAGGAACTGGAACTCTCTCCCAGCCTCCATCTTTCCCAGCACCTATAATCTTCAAACCTTCAAAACCGGGGTGCATAGACACCTACGTCTACACCCTCTCACTTAATCAACTTTCCCTTCTCTTCGGTAATGCAAGGGTCTTTCGAGATCCATAGGGGCTGCATCTTTACTGGTGCACCCTTCTTGCATTCGATTGCATTAAAAAAAAAAAAAAAAAAATGGTTCTCTGGGACAAGTGGCTGAAGTCGAGAGACCAGGGTCAATACCTGAAATGAGAATTATTAGAAATAATTTAGCCTGGTCAAATGGTGAGTTAACTCAGAGACCACAAACCATATATGTAGTTGTAGATACAAACATAGAGTGGGTTTGTAATATGATAATTGACGTGGAAGAAAAAAATATACTGGAAATAAATCTAGTCAGTCAAAAGTGGCCAGAGTATTAAGTTCAACGAAAAAATTGGAAGAAGAAAAAGAATTTCAAAAAACCTGATTTATTTCTAATAAAGTAGGTAGTTTCATAATTAGAAGAAGATATTATTAATTGCTAATGGGGTTAAAATTAAGAGAGGGGAGGGTTTTTCCTAAATCAATGTATTATTAAATACTTAAGAGAGGGGCCGCATGTAGTATATGTATAAGTCAGGTGGACGCCCAAATCAGAGCTAACATTTATTAAAAACGCACGGATTCTCGGAGAAATTTCTCCTAGATTCAAATTTGAATAAACATCTGGAAGATTTCCAAATTTTGAAATGTTAAACGGATAATTAAAACGTCTCTTTTTTTTTAGATTATTTTATTATCCGGGCTGATTAATATTTAAAATAAAAAATCAATATACACATATTTTTCGTATACTATAGTGTATTGAAATAGCTTGGGTAAGAACAAATAAGGAATTCAACAAAAAAAGGAATTTAAGAATGTAGCAAGAAATACAACTCACCGTGCAAACAAACATACTGCCCAAAAATGGGGGGGAGGGGGTGTAGGGTCAAAAAATGAAAATATAGGCTCTTGTACCAAACTCAACCAAATTTTGTATACATAATCAGTGGGACTCCAGGAGTATAAAAATGCAAAAACTAACCCCCCCCCTCCCCCCACCCACATGATTATAAATAATTTGATTAAATATTAAATATAAGTGAGGGGCCAGGTTGTATGGTAAAGTCAAGAGGATGGCCACATCAGAACACGTCAGCTTATTTTTACTTTCACATTTATATTCTATAGAATATAATGGGAGAGTATTGCGATGGCCAGTCTGGGTCCTGACTCTTTGAGAGCTTGTATCTCAGAGATGAAAAAAGTTAATTTCATTTTGTAACTTCTAGGTGGAAGGAATCGTTGCCCTTAATAGTTGGAAACCGGATTTAGGACATAAAACCGGAAATTGTGGTCCCCAGAGGCCAAAAAGGGGTCCAAAATCCATTGGTCAGTGCGTATGTACGTATGTACCCCCCCCTGCGTTTCGCAACCATAAGTCTCAGAGCTACGAAATTCGAAACTTAAGCTTGATATAGGCTAGAAGGAGTACAGCAAGCTTTTGGTTGAAATCGGAAGACCGGAAGTGGACATTTACATGAAATTGAAAAGTTTTTGTTTTGCCGAGAGTAGCAGAGTTGTTGATTCACAAAGAGAAACAAAGAGGTTCTCTGTTTGAACAATCAAATAGAATTATCGAATAGTAATCTGCTTAAGATGTTTGCTAACAAAAAGATAAAGGAGAAAAGGAAAAAACCCTTCTTTTGTCAGCCTTTCTAAGGAGAAAGGAGAAACATATTGTTATATTTGAATGTGAACCCAGATAGAATGTCTTTATTAGGTTCTTAGCCCTCCAGCAGTGACGAAGGAACACCAAGTTTTCAATATCCATATGATATTGACTCCATGAAAAACATTTATAATTGAAGGAAGACTGATGATGAAGACCAAGTCTTCGAAACTATAGTCTCAAACAAATAAATAATATATATACAGATATATCATCTCGATATATATGTGTGTTTGTTTATTTGCATCAAGCAGAGGACAACCTCTTTGTTTCTCTTTGTGAATTTACATGAAAGATTTTTCTTTTTTCATTTTCTCAAAAAAGGCTCCAACGATTTTTTTTTTTAAATTAGTGTATTTATCAAGTGTTATGAGTTATTAGTTGTGTCAAATTTTTAAGAAAATCGTCGGAGCCGTTTTTGAGTAAATAAAAAAAAAAAACGAAATAAAGGAAGGGGGTGTAAATTGGTAGTGACGCGTGAACTTCAAATAAATGAAAATGTGAAAGTTGTGTGGTGAACACACCAGTTGATTTCTCTCATGGCATGGCAAGTGAGTGATGGCGACTTGGCAACGTCGCACTAAAATCACTCAATTTTTCCATATCTAAAAATCTTTTGCAGCTGGTGCATTTCTGATTTTTAGCTAATTCTCTAAACATAACTATACTGTTCTCATCTGGAATTTCGCATTGAGCTGTTTCATGAAGTGTTTTTTTTTTATTCTTTGTCTTTTAGCGTTCGTTAGAATTCAATGTTGCCAGATCAAAGAAAAGACACAGTGAAAATATGTTTGCCTTTCTGCACATGTGAGAGTAGGGGAAAGAGCGAACTGCATCTGAGCTATATTAGGGAACGTCCTTAAGAACAAATACATAAATTTAGAACCCACTAAAAGAATTATTTTGTTAACTTACAAGGACGTCGTAACAGATCTCTCGAAGTTCTTTTTCTACTTTCTCGGGGTATTCTTTTGCCATTTGCTGCTTGCGTTCTGATCCTTCTGTCTTCTGCTCAATGCTAGAAATTACTCGCCATCTTCAAGATGTTCGGGCGCCAATTACATTCTTATATGCCACCGAGAGGAAAATTACGCTCCTCATTGCTTCCTATTTCGAATCCTGTTTCGGTGACTGATTTCATTGCCGCTGTCATATCATCCATCGTACCTGAGAAATAAAAAATAAAAAAATTATAAGAAAAATAAGCAAGCGTTATATTAAGAAATATTTTTAACATACAAAAAATATACGTTAAGGAATTTGATGATAATTATCAAAAATGTTTCATTTTAAACAAATACATTTTAATTATGGGGATAGGGTTGAAAAAATATTTAAAAGCTACAAGTTAGGATGAATTATTACGTACTAAAAAGAAGGATATAATGATGGAGCTTTGGGAATATTTATTCTGGATATTGAAGTTATTTTCGGGGGTGCAAGCCTTGTTTTGGAAAAATTAAAAAAAAAATTTACCTCAGATATAAGGATGTTATGTACAAGTAGTAAAAATTAAATAATAAAATGAATATAATGAATTATGTCTTTAAAGACAAATTTTACAATATTAATATGTAATAAGGTATAAATAAATTCAATTTATATTTTTATCATAATGATAAAAAAATTCTAAGCCAGTTGAATTGATTATATATAGTACTAGGGGTGGGCAAACATGAGGCCAGAGAATGCCGCAATCTGGGCTTTTAAAATTAAATTAGGTTGGAGTTGGTGGTGTTTCACAAGGAGAAAAAAATTAAAATACAAAGATTTTTTTAAGTTTACTCTATATATTTCGAGCTCTTAACTCATCGTCAGGAGAACATTGACTGAAGATAAAATAAAATGATGAACAGAATTTATTTAATATGATGGACAGTTATTTGTGAGTTAGTGTAGGTATGAATGAATTATCAGAGAATGGAATGGTCTCAAAGTGGGAAAACCGAATAAACAGGTGAAGCGAACAAGCCCTAAGCTGGGAATAAAGAAAGGGTATTTATACTTGGAAGGTGCAGTTATTATGTATGTACCGTAAAGGGAGCAGTAAACAATACAATGTGATGTGCAGGTGCTAGTGAAATTTTTTTTTTTTTTTAATTCAAATTAAATATCATTGATTAAAATACCAATAATTGATATTATTAATATTAATTGATATTATTAGTATTAATTAATAATAATTATTATTATTGTTGTCTGAAAGGGCCTCCAGCACTACCTTTTAGCCCTTTCATCCTCTCTTATTATGGTCTCATGATTATGGTAACTAGTAATTCGTGACATACATAACAATGCGTAAAAGCCAAGTTTTAGGAAAATAATTTCAACTAAAAATGTGAAATCAATAAATATAGATGGACATGTAAAATGAAAAACATGCGTTTTAATTGAAGTTACTATATATTCTCGACTCATTTAATAAATTGATGATGTTGAACTTGGCAGCACATTAGATCTCACTACTTTTTTTGGCAAACGGTTTTTATTAATCGAACTTGGCCTTTTTTTACACAAGTGTTTTTGTTGGGATTTCACTTCTTTTTGTAAGTTGAATGGGAATTTAGCCTGCAAGATTCACGCATTTATTTTAAAAAGGCTGATGAAGATCTTTTTCGATTTCTCACTTTATTAGTGATTCAAGTTATTACACTATGTCAAATTCGAAGTCGGTTAAAAAACTAGAAAACATGCTTCTAAAATGTAAAAATAATGTAAAAGTTAATCAAAAAGCGTGGGGCGCAGAAACATGTACTTTTAATTAATTTCGACAAAGTGTCCCCCCACGCTTTTTGATTAAGTATTACATTATTTTGTACTTTTTAGAAGCATGTTTTTTTAGTTTTTTTAAAATATAATTTATTTTTTTACTTTTTAGTCTTAATTATTTTTATAGAGAAATGTTTGCGGAATTTAACAGAACAAAAGTCACATTGATACATATATATATAAGTTACGCGGTTGATAAAATGAAAACTCAGCGCTTTTGATATCGTCATCAAAACCGCTGACTGCCCAGAATATCTACTATATAAGGACCCTCAGCCCAACGGACAAATTAGATCTGACCTGAGCTAGCTAGCCTACTCTTCTCTTTTCTCCACACAGGAGTAATACAGCTCACTGTCGGGATTATACCCACACTTAATCATTTAGCTTCATTAAACTTCATTAACTAAAGAGACTTGTCTTGAGTTAGCGCAGTCTACTCATTTCACTTACTCTATTGATAAACAACAGGCTTGATTCAGACCACGCTCTGCCTGACCTGCTTAAAATATCATAACGCAAGGAACATAACGTTTCCTAGCCAACTATTAATTATTCCCCCTTAGAGAATAACCATAAGTTATTCAAGTTTTATTTTAATCCCTTAGAATAATTCAAATATTATAAATCATATGTAATCAATCAACTGTAAACTAAAAAGTTGTTTATAAATAAAAATAATTTAAAAACAAATCCTACGATTGTTTTTAAAAACCCAATCCAGGCTATAAACAACATAACTGGCGCCCTTCGCAGTGACCTTTGGACAAGTCATTCATTCATTAAACGAATAGACTTGGTTCCCTTTCATCGGATTTACCATCGATAAACACCCTACATAAACACTGACGCCTTCTATCTAAAAAGGTGTGTGCGTTTGAATTCGAAGATTGTGAAACATAAATATTTCTTCGAGGCTTCCACACCGAGTGACAGCTTTAGGACACCAGCCGGCCAGCCGTAAACAAGCCAGACAAGGAGCGCAGCCAACCAGCCACCCCCTTCGAGTGCAGACGACGACCGCTGTACGCTGCCTGACCTATCACAACAACCTTCAAAGATTCAAGACACCAGCCAACACCAGCCAAAATGTGGTAGAAACTTTAATTTTAATTTTAATTAATTTAAAAACAAAAAAAATATATATATAAATTTTCAATTAAATAAATATTCCTAAATATTTTATTAATGAACAAACAAGTAAAAATAAAAACAACAACAGATTTTATAATTAATAAACTTTTTGATAAAATAATAAAAAATATTGAACAACAAAATAAAAAATTGAAACATAAAAAATTAGAACATAAATTCATAGAAATATTCGGAGAAAGTTTTCCAGAATATTTTAACAAAAAGCATACCCCTGTCAAATATAAAATTAAAAGTATCCCTTCAGGATAAATATAAAAATAAAAATAAAAACGTAACTAAGTCAACCCATAAGCACTACTCACATTACTCAAAATAATTTTCTATAAACGATATTGAAACGTAATATAACAAGCTAAGTAAACAACAAAGAAATAAAACAAACAATCATACACTCAAAAAAAAAAAAAAATTAATTCTTTTTATACTAATTAAAAATATAAATTTTACTAGAGTTCCCCGAATTTTTCATAGGATAAAATTCAAATAATTATTATAATTAATTTTATATATAACTCTATATTGTTTTGGTATTTTTAGTTTTAAGATTCTATTGGCAATAGGCTAAATACAAATATAAAAATGTCTATTACCACCAACACAACCCCCTCAGTTACAGCTACAGCCCCCACTCTAAATTCTTTAGATCAAAACTCCAGAATATTTAAATGGGTAGATTATTCAATAGAGTATCTAGATAGCCCATGTTTTTTAAATTATAAAGGAAACTTAGTCTATGTTCATCCCAGGAGATTAGCTATTGAATACACAGCTTTTATAACATATAACCTCGATGTAATTAAAAGTATTAAACAAGACATTGAACGGATTAAACCGGATTTTAAAAAAGAACGGCTTCGAAATTTATGTCAGACTATCGAATTTATATGTAATAAAGGTCGACTATTTCTCTATCTTACTAATATATCCAATAAAAAGTGGAAAAAACAAATTATAAGTTTAACAACCACTAAATTAGAACCGTGGGCATATCCTAATAGAATATGGATTCAAGAAAGGAATCCCTATAAGAAGAGCAAATGCTATCTAGTCCCTCACCCAAAAGATCTTGTAAAAATGTGTTGTATGAGCATGACCAAACCCCTTCTCGCTCGAAACCAGATGTGGAAGGCGATTCCCCCGTGGAACGAGTCCGTAGAAAACTTTTCAATCATATGGACGGTGAGCTATCTCATGAGATGGGAGGAAAGTGAAAGTCCTCATAGGACAATGACGAAAAAAGAAGATTTCTTCAAATTTCCCACCATAACAAAACTTTTTCATTTAACAAAAATTTACCCTACATCAAAATTTTATACCTAAAAATACATAAAAGACTTTAACGAATGGTGCATAGACCCATCTAAAACCCCACCTGAACCTGACAGAAACCTTTCTGACACGGAAAACTATCCTTCATTTGAAGAACTCTTACAAACCAACGATCCTATCCTTCCTACGCCTGTAGATAACTTAGATGAGAATATACCTGAAATAAATACTCTTGAAGAACCTCTTTCACCTCAAGAAAATTTAACAAATTCTCCCCTAGAAATTCCTTCACTAGATAAACCTGTGAATCAATTTATGAATCAAATAATCATTAAAATAACTAAAAACCCCTCTCAATTAATTGAAATCAAAAAATTATTCGGTAAAAAATATCAACGTTTTATAGTTAATACAACCGAAAATAAATTCGAAGAAAATATAACTAAATTTATAAAAGAATATTTAGCCCCTAACTGTAACTATTATATGTATTCACAATATAATATTTTCGATAAATTTAATGAAATCCTAAATAAAACTTTTAATAAATTTGAAATTAATTTCTTTATATGTAATAAATTATTAGAAGACATAGAAGATATTAATGATAGAAAAACTATATTGGAACAGTACCACTTTGGTAAAACCAATCATAGAGGAATTAATGAAACTTTTGAAAAATTAAAACTTAGATACTTTTGGCCAAAACTAAAAGAATCAATACAGGAATTTATTAATAAATGTGATGTATGTCAAGTATCAAAATATGATAGACAACCACTAAAACCAAAATTAAATATTACACCCACACCCACCAAACCATTTGAAACTCTTCATATGGATAGTCTCACTTTAGAAAACGAAAAATTTCTAACTATAATAGACTCTTTCTCTAAATTTGCATTAGCATACCCGCTAAAATCTCTCCAAAGAACTGAAATTGTTAATAACCTATTAGATATGTTTTCCCACCATGGAATCCCAAAAATAATTATTACTGATAATGGAGGCGAATTTAAAAATGATCTCCTTCAAGAATTTTTAAAGATGTATAAAATTGAAATTCACTTTACTAGTTCCCAACATCCCCAGTCGAACGGTAATATTGAACGTTTCCACTCGACACTTATTGAACATATTCGACTATTTAATAATAGGATAAACTTTAAAAAAGAAAGTATCCAAACTAAAGTTAAGTACGCTCTTATAGCATACAATAACTCTAAACACTCAACTACTAAATTAACCCCTTTTGAAATAATAAGTGGACATTTAGAAATTAATGACCCCTTAGTAATAGACTTAGAACAACAGTTAATGTCTAATTACGTTCAAACCCATAAGGAAAAAATTCAATTACTTCACGAATTAATTAATCTAAATTTGCAAAAAAATAAAGAAAAAGTTATTAACGAAAGAAATAAAAGTAAGGAAGACTTACCAGAAAATATCCCTGAAAAAGTATTTGTCAAAGATAAGCAAAAATGCAAAAAGACAAAGAATAAATTCAAAATTGAGACAATTAAGGAAATTAACCCTGTTCTAAAAACAGCAAAAATTATCCCCAGAAACCCCCAAACAACAGAAAAGATTCACTTATCTAATATTAAAAGACCTTTAAAACTTATTACAGGTACTTTATCATCCTCTTCCTGACCTTAAGACTAAGCACAGGACAAACAATCGAAGACATTAAATGACAATATAGGTTATCAACTCGACAAATTTAAAGAAGCCTATCTTATTCCAAAACTACTATTATATTCACTATTATTATAATTTAGAATATATCCATTTAACTAATAAACAAATTACAAATGCATTAAATAACTTCCTAAATATTGTTCCTAAAGACAGTAAATTCTATAAAGAACATATTAGTTACTTTCAACTTATTAAACTATAATCAAAATACTAAAAGATACAAAAATAAATAATTTAGCAACCCCAAGTAGATCCAAACGCGGATTAATTAACGGACTCGGATCCATATTTAAATTTGTTACCGGAACCTTAGATGACGAAGACCGCCAAAGATACGATAACATTTTGAATCAACTGACAGTAAACCAACGAAAATTCCAAAACCAAAATGAAATAATTTCGAAAACAAGTAATAATCTAATTGATAAAATCAATGATCAACTTAGAAAAGGTAAAAATTAACGAAGAAAATCTAGCTTCAACCCTTTCGGTAATTCAAAAGAAACTCGCTATAAATGAAGAAAGACTATTGCTTCATACCTTAGCCCAACTAAATTTAATTCTAATTTCATTTATTGACATACTTGAAAATCTGGAAACGTCCTTAACTTTTTGCAACTTAAATATACTACATGAAAGTATTATTTCATTCTCTGAATTAAATAAATTAACAAAAAATTATGACCTAAATTTAAAATTTGATAATTATTGGGATGCTACATTATTTATAAAACCAATATGTAAAATTCATAATAACTATATTGATGTAATTTTAGAAATCTCGGACTATAAAATATCAAAAAATGATGTACTGCAATTTGTACCCCTTCCTATGGAAAATTTTTTTTTTTTTTTTTTATGATAATGATGAGAGGGAGTTACACCAAAAGGTCAACCCCTAAAGGCTGGTTGGCCCCTCCATCGTGAAAAGAAGAAGAAAGAATTTTATGGGTTGGGGGGGTCGAGGTATTGTGGATACGGGTCTTAAATAGCTTAAGGTTATAAGTCGCGGGAAAGATGGTGGAGGGAGCGAGTTCAGTCTCTGGAGGTCATAGGAATAAAAGAGTTGGCGAAAGCGCTTGTTCGACTTTTATCCAATTTGACAGCGAAGGGGTGCTGAGGTTAGAAAAGCGTGTTTCTCGTAAAGAGGGCATTAGGGGGGATAAGAGATTTCAGCTCGACTGAACAGACACCGTGATAGTATCTGTAGTACAGGGAAAGGGCAGAAACGGTTCTTCGGTGAGCCAGGGAGTCGAGTGAGTTGGTTAGAGGGTCTCCTATTAGTTTAATTGCTCGCTTCTGAATTGCATCCAGTGTAGCAAGAGAATGTTGGATGCACCCCTCCACAGATGAGAGCCATATTCGAGACAGGGACGAATTTGAGCCTTATACAGCATAGAAGTTGACTGGGAGTATAACAGCGTCTAGACCTAAATAGGAGACCAAGCTTGCGCCTCAGCTTTCAGTGGTTGAGATATGGTCATTCCATGAAAGGCAGACCCTAGAGTTACGCCTAGCATTGAAATTTTATCCCTGAATTCTAGTGAGTTTGAGTCGAATGATATGTTTGGGAGGTTTTGCGACCGCCAGAAATAACACCTGAGTTTTCCCATTGAGTTCTAGTTTTGGACCCCGTTTTGTGCTAAGAAAAGAAGGAAAACAAATTATAATTGCTGAACCTTTTCAAAATTTATTACTAAATAATACTAAAGTAATTAAACTCACTAATTGTATCAACTTTAAATGAAAAAATATATTGTAAATTAGATAATATAAAAAATTGTAATTGTTTAACTAATCTGATTATTAATAAGAAAACTGACTCTTGTGAATATTACCCAGTAATATTTTACCCTAAAATTGTAAAAATACCTAATACTAATATTGTTATACTAAATATAAACCAAGACAATGATATTCTGGTTAAATGTAAAAATATTCATAAATACTTGAAAATAGGACTTTATAAAATATCTAATGTAAACGATTGTAAGATCAACAATAAATTCCTAGTTTCAAATTATAATTCTACGCTCGAACTCCCCTTGCTTACGAATAAAAATATTGTTATAAAGAATATAATAAATAATAAAGAAATCAAACTACATTCGCTGAATAAAATCGAAATAAATGATATAAACTTAAATAAAAATAAGATACTGGAAATAGACTGGTATCCAAAAACTTTTCAAAATTTAATTAGCACATTCTTTATAATAATAACGATTTGTATACTTTTATTAACTTTAATATATTTTATTAAAAAATATAAATTTAAATTCATTAAACAAAACCAAAATTTAAACGCGAACGAAGCGATTGATCTTCCACAATTACCAGCGGAAGCTCAATTCTAAAGAAGGGAGGAGTTACGCGGTTGATAAAATGAAAACTCAGCGCTTTTGATACCGTCATCAAAACCGCTGACTGCCCAGAATATACTACTATATAAGGGCCCTCAGCCCAACGGACAAATTAGACTCTGACCTGAGCTAGCTAGCCTACTCTTCTCATTTCTCCACACAGGAGTAATACAGCTCACTGTCGGGATTTAACCCACACTTAATCATTTAGCTTCAGTAAACTTCATTAACTAAAGAGACTTGTCTTGAGTTAGCGCAGTCTACTCATTTCACTTACTCTATTGATAAACAACAGGCTTGATTCAGACCACGCTCTGCCTGCCCTGCTTAAAATATCATAACGCAAGGAACATAACGTTTCCTAGCCAACTATTAATTATTCCCCCTTAGAGAATAACCATAAGTTATTCAAGTTTTATTTTAATCCCTTAGAATAATTCAAATATTATAAATCATATGTAATCAATCAATTGTAAACTAAAAAGTTGTTTATAAATAAAAATAATTTAAAAACAAATCCTACGATTGTTTTTAAAAACCCCAATCCAGGCATAAACAACATAACATACATACATGCAGGTGAAGCTAATATAAAGCGTGTAAAAACAAATTTTAATAATATCGAATCATCAACATATTGTAAATAAAACACCAAGCCCAGAGGTTCCACGTTAAATTTTCGTATTACTACATATTTCAGCAACAATTGGACTTAAGGATCCTCAACTGGAAATAAATTTTGCCACGAAAACTAAAATAATTCTTATACTTATAGGCAAATACGTATTTAAAGTTTCTTTGAATTTTACCTAAAGGCAGGAACAAAGTAAATTCACATAACATTTTCACCCCTATAGTCCTCAACTTAAAAATGTTCTTTTAAATGAGTGTTTTTTTTATTCTTAATATATTGAGATAAGCCTTTTATATGTATATATGGAAAAGAGATTATCTTAAATTTTCTTTATTATTAATTCCAATAAGATTAGCTAAAGAAGCAAAAGAAAAATTCTAAAGTTAATAAAAAATTTCCAAAAATTGGGCATTGATAAAACTTAGAATTTCTCCGAAAACGTTTGAATATTTAACAAATGTATTGAAATTGTTTTTATAAAAGAACTATATTTATTTAATACAATATAAACAATCAATAGAATATTTAAAGATAATAAAAAATATATATTTTTGAGATTTCGACATAAATTTTTTATTAATAAATAAATAAATAAATAGAGCTGTCTTATGAAAACAATATCAAAAAGGTTGATTAAATAACAAAATGTTTATGGAGAAATTATTCCTTTAGAAATGAAAATATGGAAAAAATTTTAGTTGCTTTAAGAAGGATTTCGTTATCTCACGAAACGTTTGGATATTATTAATAATCCTTTATGACATAGTTTTCATAAAAGAAAGGTAAAGATTTAATAAAATATTGAATTATTTTTTAAACATATCTTTTTACTTCGAAGCAATGGTAAACTATCTTATCTTATCTTATCTTATTAAACGAGCAAAAAAATTTTATATATTTGTTTGTATCTTAGTTCTATTTTGAAACGGCGGCCACAGATTTTGATAAATCAAAATCTATTAACAAGTTTTGAGGATGAGAAAACGATCTGGCTAGGTCTGGACCTCGACAAATTTCAAAAATTTTGTTTTTATTATATATATATATATATAATATGTGGGCCACTATGTATTTTAAATTAGAAATTCAAAAACTGGGGGTGGATGGTGCAGGAGGTGGGGTGCGGGGTTGGTGGAGTGACGAGTTCGGAGTCCAGGGGGTGGCGGGGCCCGTGGGGGTAGCGGGGCTGGTATAGAGGTGGGGTGGTTTTTATCAGAATTTTAAATTAAAAATAATATTAATATATAACTTTTAACAGAAGTAAAAAAGTTGCCGAGTATCGCTCGGCGGCTATGCTCGGCGGCTCTAGGTACTAGTATTTACCATATAAGAAGTAGAATTAATAAATGGAATGAATATAAATAAAATTATTGAGACTTTTTTATTACGGATTAAGTAAATGATAATTTAATAAACTTCCATTTTGTCAATTCCAAAAATGCTAATTATAATTAAATTGAATGAATTCGCACCGGCCAAATACTTACCTATTAGTTATCGATCATCGATCAATTGTAATATCACTTGGCACACCGGAATTTATTATTCACTATATTTAGACAAAATTGTATTATCAAATGCAAATAGTTTAATCATCAAAAAGGGATTAAAAATATAATTAATATCAATTAGAAATTATAATATAAATAGTTGTCAGATATTTAAGAAGCCAAATGTGAAATTACTTCAACGCCATCTCTGCGGGCAAATTAGAACTAAATCGATGGGGGGAAAAAATTCAAAAATAAATTTTACTAATATTTGAAAAATAAACAAGTTTAAATTAATAAACCTTTGTTTAAAAAAGTATAAAAAAATTTAAAAATTTAATTTGGTTAAGTAATAAATATTATTTAATTATTAAAAAAAAAACATTGTATTTGTAGTGTTATTTAGCCCCTTTAATGTACAATTTTAGAACAATCTAATTACACAAAAGTTACTTAATATAATACATAAAATAAAGTAAAAAAAAATGAGTAAAGGAATAAAAAAAATATTAGAAATACATGAGATACAATAAATATTATTATAACAAGATCAGGAAAGGTATCAAGACCAAGAACAATAGTAGACATAGAAAGTATAAAAAGGGAGATGTTCTAGAAGTTAATAGAAATAATATTTATATTTAATCAATTGTTTGTTGTTATTTTGTAAAAATAGTTGTTTGTTGTTGAATCGTTCGTTAATAAACAATATATTGAATAAGATCGTTCTTATTATTTCTAACTTATACAACTTGACAAATGGAAACAAATATTTTTGGTGATGTTTATAAATTTAAATCCAGGAAAAAGGAAGGGTTGATTTCTATTTGCAGTCAGATTTAAATAAAATTGAAATTCGTGGAGGCCAGTTCATAAACAACAAAAGCCTTGCATGATGATAAGGCCCCACCCACACCTTCGAATCTAGAGACTCGAACCAACAAATTATATAAGAAAAACCTTATAGTCGAATAATAGACTTTACCACATACCTAGGAGAAAAGAATCTATTTTTATAAATGATTATAACCCAACAATTCTGATTGCTTGGAATGGTAATGTATGGTAGATATTCAATATATCGAAGAAAAAGGCTATCCTGTTGAATCTTTTAATGATGTAAATTCTTCAAAATGCCTTGCAAGCAGACTATATCTATATCTTTAAAAAATCTGTAAAAAATGTACTTTTTATTGTTTTTTCTATTTTATTAAGGAGTGACCAGATAAAACTGCTTTGATTGTTTTTTTATACGATAATAAAATTGTTTAAAATAATAAAACTGCTTGATTATTTACACTTTACTTCAAATTAAAATTAGACATACAATGAAAATGAAAAGGGGGCGATAGGTGTTAGTCAACCTAGAGAAAGGGGAGATGGGCCAGAAAAAGGTTGGGAACCACTGGCTATAGATCAGGATACACTTAGACCCGGTATGTCAGGAGCTCGACCATTTTTCGTTTCTACTGCGCAGTGACGTCAGCAGGGTTGGTTTTCTACCTGCTTTGTACCGTGTTAAATTGGTAAGTAGTATTACTGGTTTGTTTCTCGATACACACGTGTTTGTTCTGTTAAATAAAATAAAATAAAATTTACATTTTTAATTGTTATTTGTTTGTTATATTTTATATTCTTGTTTTTATTTGTTATTATAATTAATAAACATGCCCAATTGAGCTATTCCGACCTGCAAGAACTATTCTCAAGTGACAAATGATATAAGATACTTTCGATTTCCAAAAGAGAAAAATTTTACGAAAGAGTGGGTTAAAGCATGCTCTAGAAAAGACAAATTTAATTTAGAAAATGGTAAGTAGTATATCGAGAAAACAATCTCAATTTATTTCTAACTTTAAAGTACAATATATTAAATGATGATTTGATATTTAATATTCTTTTTAGGACGAATTTGGTCCATTCACTTTGCACCAGACTGCATTGAAATTCCTTTAAGAAAGAGATTGCTAAATTATAGAGTAACAAAATCCAGAATTCTTAAAAATGATGCAGTACCAACATTAAATATTACGAAAAATCACCCATTGTTTCTGAACAAATTTCGTCAAGATCCGTTCGTATGGCAAAAAAAATCCGAACTGCATATATTGCAGACACTAATGGTGAAGCTGCCGAAAATAGTATTGTAATGGATTATATGTTTGTTGAGCCTGACGAATCAGATTATGAAGTTACTGCAAATCATAAATTATTACAAACTTTTGAAATAAAAGAAATGGTTCATGAGGATATTTTAATATACATAGCTGGATATGTTGCTCATAGATTTAGAGGAAAATATGATTTAGGATTGGAAACAAAAACTATAGAAATAGACGAATCGTCTCAAAATTGGCTAACTTTTATATCAAGAGGAAATCTGTTATATCCAAATGAAAATATGCTACATGCAACTAAAATACTAGAGAATGAATTTAATAATATGCATGGAGAAGGCCTGTCAAGTGGAAATAATTTATTTAAAAAATTGGCTGAAAAAACGAAGGACAAAATACCTAAAGATATAATTCCATTTGAAGTACTTCTTTGTTTATCCAGAACAAGAACCTACATTAGACTGAGAGATATTAATCGTAAGCTAAGTTTTGGAAACTCCAAAAGAAAGATGAACCGAAAAATATCGAAATTTACTAATTGTAAAATAAAATAATAAAATGTACCTATTGTTAAAATGTTTTATTTAAGTGTACAATTTTTTTCATGAATGTTATAGTAAAATTTAATGTGGGGTTAAAACATTATCAAAAACTTGTTTTGTATTTTTATAAATTTTTATAGAATTAAAATATTTGTTGCATACTTTTTACATTAATAAAGATTTATACTTACTCTTGATTCGATTCCTTTTATTTTAAAAATTTAATAATCTATTAATATTTATAATTTATTTTAATAATCTATTAATCCAATATTAAACTTTCGTCTTACATAAATTAATAAGATTAAATATAACCTATATCTCTAAATTTCTACCAATCGATCGACACCTAAATTATCAGAAACGGCTTGGCCGTTTGAGAGAAAAATACGATAATAATATAGTGGTCGTCAGGGCAAGTGAATTTTCAACCCTGGTGACGTCACAAGAGCGACAAAGACAGAAAACTACCAGGTCTAAGTGTATCGTGGTATAGATCATTAATTAATAAAGAAAAAAAATATAATCAAAAAAACTTTACTACCTTTAACCTCTTAAAATGAAGAGGGAAAATGTATGGTTGTAAATTAAACCTCCACAAAATAAATAGATTAATAAAAATAAAGGCCAAATATTAGCTCACAAAAAGAAGAGAAATCTAAACCAAATTCTGTGAAAAAACAGGACAAGTTGGACAAAGTAGTGAAATCCAGGGGGGGGGGGGGGGCAGCCAAGTTAAATTCGCTAAGAATAATTAAGTTGAGAAAATAGTAAATTCAATTAAAATGCATTCTTTCCATTTTGAATGACAATCTAAATTTCTAATTTAAATTATTTTCTCTGAAACTTGGCTGTTCACGAATTATGCCGTTATAGTAAATGAAGTAAATTCGTGAACAGCCAAGTTTCAGAAAATAATTTAAATTCAAAATTTAGAATCTATAAATTTAGATTGTCATTGAAAATTGAAAGAATGCATTTTAATTCAATTTACTATTTTCTCAACTTAATTATTCTTAGCGAATTTAACTTGGCTCCCCCTTAGATTTCACTACTTTTTCCAACTTGTCCTGTTTTTTCACAGAATGTTTTGGTTGAGATGAAGTTATTAGTAATATTTATTTGCACTTTCAATTAAAAGTAATATTTATATTTAATTATTTGTTTGTAGTTATTTTGTAAAAATAGTTGTTTGTTGTTTACTCGTTAATAATAAATATTATCTGGGACAAGATTGTTCTTATTATTTCTAACTTATATGACAAATGGAAAAAAATATTTTTGGTTATGTTTATAAATTTAAATCGAGGAAAAAGGAAGGGTTGATTTCTATTTGCAGTCAGATTTAAATAAAATTGAAATTAGTGGAGGCCAGTTCATAAACAAGAAAAGCCTTGCATTATGATAAGGCCCCACCCACACCTTCGAATCTAGTCTCGAACCAATAAATTATTTATTGGTTGGAGACTGTGTAAATTCGAAAGTGTTTTGTATATATCGTCGGCTTAGAGTGTAAACCTGTTAACTCCATTTCTTATAATATATGACATATTTAATATCGTTCGAAAGAAAAAGAGATGCAGCATCGTCCAAGTAAAACTGCTACTTAAAATTACGATCTAAGTTGTAGAAAAAAAAAATGTGAAAAATGTTTTTTTCCCATAACAATATTAAATTAAATTTTGTTTGTTTTTTCTCTGCCTTGTAAAATTTCCTTGTTGTGAGTTAGCAGGTTTACACTCTAAGGCGACGATTTAGTTATTTAGCAAATGCATTTTTATATATCATATATGGTATATCTACCTAAATATATATATATATATAGATGGCTCATCTTCAATCTTTATGGATTTTCGAATGTCTAGTGAGGTCGTATTTGCGATAGAAGCTCCTTTGGCAGCGATCACATCCGAATGGCTTTTCCCCAGAATGTATTATTAGATGTTCTGTTAGATTGTACTTTCTAAAGAAGCCCTTATTGCAAATAGCACAAACAAAATCTCTTTTATTTAAATGCGTATTTAAATGTTCACCTTAATTGCCTGTTTAGTGAAAACTTCTTGTCACATTGATCACAGGAGAATGTCTTTTTTTCAGAATGTTTAAGCAAATGCACTTTAAGGTTTGAATTTTGTGCAAAGCGCTTCTTGCAGTGAGTACAACTGAACGGCTTTTCATCTGAATGGGTCAGTAAATGGTCTATTAAATTTCTCTTTCGGATGAAACGCTTCTCGCAGTGAGTGCAGCCGAAAGGCTTTTCAGGCTTTTCGTTGGCATGAATTACTAAATGATTTTCGAGGTGTTCTTTTTGTGAGAAGGACATCTCGCAGTAATCACAGGAGTAAGGCTTATTTTTAGAATGAGTCAACATATGCCGGATAAAATTGTCTTTCCGGATGAAGAAAATCTTATCGCATTTCTCACAGGTGAAGGATTGTTTTCTGGAGGATTTGCTCTCCTCATCCTCATCCTCATCCTCGTAGTCGTCGTCGTCGTCGTCGTCGTCGTCGTCGTCATCGTCATCGTCATCGTCGTCCATCTAAACACAATACAAACATTTAAAGCAGCTATTAACAACATTTTTTACTCTCCTCTACCATCCATTACACCTCAGAATAGGCTTTATTAAACAGAATTCCAAATACATAATAAAAAATTGATAGCGTTTTTTCTTTAGGAGACGGACTGGTATAAATATGCAATTGGATGTTGATGAAAGCAGTCCACGGTGGTTGTAAAAAAATAAGACTATAATGGTTTTATTATTTTACATTTATTTGTTAAACCGACGTTTCGGAGATTTATTCTCTCCTTCTTCAGGGTAACAAAAAGTCAATGAAAGTAGTTCAAATCATAATTACTTTCTGTCTCCTTGACAATGCCAAAAACATTATAAAAAATTTTCATCTCGAATAGAAATAATGTAAAAACCAATTCATTGAATAATATTAGATATTAATATAATTATAATATTTACCCTTTTAAAAGTGTTCAAAGGCTTTTGAATTAAATTCCTGAGAAAACTTCATATTATATGGTTAGATATTTGTTTATTTATAACATGCTTATAATAAAGGACAAATAAAAATATTAAATGGTATTAATTTACAATTTTATTTATTACCCATAGGTCTAAAAACATACAAATAAAACTTAGTACAAACTCAGCAAAAAATTAATCATCATACAAAATATACTTTTTTAGAAACTAGTGCGAAACTTGTTGTTGTTTGCCTGTGATTAAAATATCAACATTAGGAGTAATTGAACTTATCTTCACTCTTAAGTCTTCTTCAACACTTATTCTGTTTCTATGTTTATTTTTATGTACAAGAGTTCAGAAAATCTACTCTCACACAAGTAACTCGTAACAAATGGCATCAAAAAAAATTTTTAAGAAAAAAAATAAAAACCGACTTCAAAAAATTAAATGCAACAAATATAAAAATACACTAAAAGGTATAAAATAATTATTATCTTATTTAGTTACAACTAAACGACGAAATATTAACACGAAATTACTTTTTAAAGTCGGTGCCAAACAAACTATACCTATAAGCGAGCGTACCCGCCAAACGTACTAAGTAAGATCCGTCGAGTGCGATTCATAAAAGGTATATGTTTGGCACCAACTTCAAAAAGTAATTTCGTGTTAATATTTCGTCGTTTAGTTGTAACTAAATAAGATAATAATTATTTTATACCTTTTAGTGTATTTTTATATTTGTTGCACTTAATTTTTTGAAGTCGGTTTTTATTTTTTTCTTAAAAATTTTTATTTTTTCTCTTTTTAGTGATGTTATTAATAGTGATTATATCATCAGAACTTGACCAAATTAATATGACACCATCCCTAAGACACCCCCTTTCGGATAAAAAAAGAACCATCGAAATCGGTTCATAAACAAAGAGGTTAGGTCTAAACAAACCTAATAAAAAAGGTCTAATACCTATGAAAAAAAATCGAAAAAAAAAATGGGACCAATCGGAAGCTAGACTGGACCCAATGCAAAAAAAATTTTCAAAATCGGTTGACAATTGGCGGAGATATGAGGTAACATAGGCACAAAAAAAAAAAAAAAAAAAAAAAAAATTCAATCGAATAGAGAACCTCCTCCTTTTTTGAAGTCGGTTAAAAATAAAATTAATATATAGCTTTTAACTGAAGCAAAAAGTTACCGAGCATCGCTCGGTGGCTTCAGGTACTTCCATTTAAACAAGAAAAATCAATTCGTAATTAGATTAAATTAGATAAGTGAAAATAAAAATTAAATTGAAATTGAATTAAAATTAAATTTGATATTTAAATTAGGGTTGTATATGATTAATTGGTTGAGTTTAAATTGACAGTAAAAAATAAAAATGGAAAATTCGACTTTGAAATGATTTGAAGTCGGTTAAAAAGATACTTACTTTTGAAGGTTTCGAGATGAGCCTTCGTTGTTGGGTTCGGCTTTTGCAATTGGAAGAAGACGGGTTCTCAGAGACGGGGGACGGGGACCAGGGGTCTCCACGACCACCACGGAAGGAGACCTAAGAAAGAACGAAAAATTAGCAATTATAGAATTAGAATTGAAAGTTTTTGTGCCGAGGGTAGCAGAATTTTTATATATTGAAGGAGACAATAAAAAATTATACTTATAAGTGACAATTCTTAACTCATTCACGTGGAAATTTTCGCTTTTCATTCATTCATTAAGGTAGTTGTTTCGCGACAATACTAGCAAAAAGTTAATGCTAGAGTATATAGAACAGACAATAAGGATTCATAATTCATAAGCCCAAAACTTTTTGCTGTTTATGTACCGATTCTAGCCAATCCCGTGCTCGTTTGACAAATCTGGCACCATTGTAAGAGATTGAATATTTTTATATTAAAATGACAGATAAAATACATTTTAAAGGTCGATTTATTTCTATAAAAATCGTTTTGTTATTTTTTAACAAATGTAATCAACGCCTACGTTACACCTTATGAAAATTATAATTTTGAAAAAATCTAGCGCATGCGCGCTTTATACATCTTTCGCTGGTTAAATAAATGCGCTGTTGCCAAATTGTTTTTAGTGTAAATTTTTTTTATACATTTTTCATTATTTATTCATTATTATCTCAGAAACTGTGTTGTAACTATGAATCAAAATTGTCTTAAAATATGTATTGGTTATTGTTTAATGTTGGTTTAGTTTTTTATAAAAATGGTAAGAAGGGTTTCTTAATTATAATTAAATATGTATGTAAATTTTCCGATATCCCGTATAGTGCAATGTATAAGAGTCTGAAAAACTCTATTTTTGAAATTTAATATCTCCGGAACTATATTGTTCATAAATTTCGTTTTGCCACCAATCGATGCAGAAGTATTTAAATAATAATCTGTCTAAATTTCAAAAAAATCCTAAGAAAACCCATTTGGCGGAACAACTACCTTAATTCCTGTGTATCACTTGTAATAGACTGATGAAGAGGGCAAAGACCTCGAAACTATAGTCTCGTTATAAATAAAATTTATAATTCCAGCAGAAGAGAGACTCTTTTATTGTCTCCTTCAAGAATTAGACCATTACACACACACACACACCATTCATTATTATTAGTGACCTGGAAGTCCGAGCATCGTTCGGGTTATAGTTTATTTTGACAACCAATTGTTTTGTTTTGATTAAAATTCATGATTTATTTTTATTCGACCACCTGTTAAATTAATAATTAGCTTAATTAAAAAACCTATCAAAATAATGTGAAATCTACTGTGCAGCCAAGTTATAATCGCCAAGAATAATTAAGTTGAGAAAATAGTATTTTCAAATAAAATACATTCTTTCCATTTTGAATGACAATCTAAATTTAGGATTCTAAATTTTTAATTTAGATTATTTTCATGAAACTTGGCTGTTACGAATTATACTGTAAGGGTTAATTAATGAACTAAATTCGTGAACAGCCAAGTTTCATGAAAATAATCTAAATTAAAAATTTAGAATCCATAAATTTAGATTGTCATTCAAAATGGAAAGAATGTATTTTAATTGAAAGTACTATTTTCTCAACTTAATTATTCTTGGCGAATATACGTAACTTGGCTGCACAGTAGATTTCAATACTTTTTCCAACTTGGCCTGTTTTTTTCACAGAATGTTTTGGTTGGGATAATACACTAAACAAGAAATAACTTTTATTTAAATTATGTCTGTACCTAAATAATACCCTAACTGTAACCCTAACCAAAAAATTATATTAATAATAATAGGGACAGCAAAAAAACCCGACACTTGATAATTTTTATTTTTTATTTTTTGATAAAATGAATTAAAATAAATTTTCACCTAAAATAAAATATATTTGAATTACAATAGAGATAATTTAAAATGTTAACACTTTCGATTAATTCATGGAATCTTAATATTAAGTATATCAAAAAAAAAAAAAAAAAAAAAAAAATGAAATTAATGAATAAATCGATCATTCGTTTTTGAAACTGTTCAGACGTTCAAAGCTCTTTCTTATACAACACATTTTTTGAATTAGTCAGTTTTTTTTTTACTTTAATAAATAGTTGTTAGAATTTTCTGTTTTTTACTTTACCATACAGGGTAGGGACAAGTATTGTAATCGTGCATGAAAAAATTGTTTTTTTTTCCTTCTTTTTTTCGAAATATCTCAAAAAACGGCTTAAACTATTTTGATTAAAATAAGCTGACGTGTTCTGATGTGGCCATCCACTTGACTTTACCATACAACCTGGCCCCTAAAATTATTTATAATCATGTAGGGGGAGGGGTTAGTTTTTGCATTTTTATACTTCTGGGGTCCCACTGATTATGTATACAAAATTTGGTTGAGTTTGCTCAAATGGCCTAGATTTTTAATTCCCCCCTTTACCCCCCTTAATTTTGGGTCGATATGCACCAAAATCTAATCAGCTCTTAATCTCAATGGACCAAAACTACGTGTGAAATTTTGTTTTGATATTTACACAAGTTTTTGTGCTAGCTCGTCCACAAAAATTGGTAAGGCACAGACTAACAGACATTTTGACAAAACAATTATTATCTCGAGAAATATAATTTTTTCGATGTTCAATTATTAGGGATTTTTTGTAGAGCGATCAATTTTTTTAATCAAAATAGCACTCGACGGATCTTAATTAGTACGTTTGGCGAGTACGCTCGCTTATAGGTATAGTTTGTTTGGCACCTATTTCAAAAAGTAAAGTAAAAGCCAGGTTGTATGGTAAAGTCAAGTGGATGGGCACATCAGAACATGTCAGCCTATTTAAATCAAAATAAAATTAAAATGCCATTTTAGCTTTAGAAATAATTTTTTGAATTCCCTATCTAGTCAAAATATGGAATTATATTTTTTTAATATTTCGTACTTTTTTATTTTTTTCCTTTCCCTTCAATAAATACTCGTAATTTCTACAATAGTTTTGTTCTAATTTTTGCTCTTTGTGTGTTGTTCTAATTCTCACCATCGTTTTTGAAATTATGTGGGGATCCTTCCGTAGAATTTAAACCATGATTTGATGAATTCCTTGCATTTAATTCCATATGTTGTTGTGAACTTTCAAAAAAAGAAACAACATCCCTTAGGGTGGGAGAATTCTTTGCTAGAATTTTTATCTGTAAATAAAAGACAAAATTATTAAAAAGTTTATAGAATTATTTTTCAAAAACCAAAAATAGAAATAAATAAATGAGCCATTCCACCCCAAATCGGAACGTTTGAAAAATTTCCATTTTTAATTTCCTTCATTTTATTTGAACATTTTTCAGTACTCGTCAAAAAAAAAATCTTCCTGGTAAATTTGGAAATTTTTTTGATCACCGGTTCAAAAAATATCGAATTTCGGTTTTTCGGTCACAACTTCTTCAAAAATGGTCAAGATTAAATTTTTTATTTTTTGTATTTTAGATACTTTTTAGAGAAAACAAATTATTTAAAGTGTTTTTCTATGCAATTTTTGAGTTTGAAAATTGTAATCTTGTTTTAGAAACTTGAAATGTACTCTACAATTTTTACTTTACCATACAGGGTATGGTCAAGTATTGTAATCGTGCATGAAAAAAGTGTTTTTTTCCTTCTTTTTTTCGAAATATCTCAAAAACGGCTGAAACTATTTTGATTAAAAAAATTGAGCGAAACCATGGCATTTCGCTCTACAAAAAAGCTCTAATAAGTGAACATCGAAAAAATTATATTTTTCGAGATAATAATTGTTTTGTCAAAATGTCTGTTAGTCTAGTCTGTGCGTTACCAAATTTTTGTGGACGAGCTAGCTCAAAAACTAGTGTGAATATCAAAACCAAATTTCACACGTAGTTTTGGTCCATTGAGATTAAGAGCTGATTAGATTTTGGTGCATATCGACCCAAAATTAAGGGGGGTGGAGGGGGGGGTTAAAAATTAAAAATCTAGGCCATTTGAGCAAACTCAACCAAATTTTGTATACATAATCAGTGGACCCCCAGAAGTCTAAAAATGCAAAAACTAACCGCCCAAAATGGGGGGGGGGGGGTGTAGGGTCAAAAAAATGAAAATCTTGGCCATTTACCAAACTCAACCAAATTTTGTATACATAATCAGTGGGACCCCAGAAGTCTAAAAATGCAAAAACTAACCGCCCAAAATGGGGGGGGGGGTGTAGGGTCAAAAAATGAAAATCTTGGCCATTTACCAAACTCAACCAAATTTTGTATACATAATCAGTGGGACCCCAGAAGTATAAAAATGCAAAAACTAACCCCCCCCCTACATGATTATAAATAATTTTAGGGGCCAGGTTGTATGGTAAAGTCAAGTGGATGGCCACATCAGAACACGTCAGCTTATTTTAATAACTTTTTACTTTTAACTTTTCTATTCATTCTAGAAATTTGAAGACCGGGTTGATAGTGGGCCTAAGATAATTAACTTTTTGATTTTCAATGTTCTTTCAATAAACTAAAATACTAATTATTTATTTGAAACACCTGTTAACGAGAAACCTCATGTATAAAAATCAATTCAAAATAGCTAAAAAAAAGAGAACTCAATACCAAAAAGGGGTTTTCATAATGAATGGTTAATATAGCGAAGAAAATATTTTCGTAATTATCCTAGGCCCACTATCAACCCGGTCTTCAAATTTCTAGAATGAATAAAAAAGTTAAAAATAGAAAGTTATCAAAAAAACCGAAGAGTACATTTCAAGTTTCTAAAACAAGATTACAATTTTCAAACTCAAAAATCGCATAGAAAAACACTTTAAGGTAGTTGTTTCGCGACAATACTAGCAAAAAGTTAATGCTAGAGTATATAGAACAGACAATAAAGAGTCATAATTCATAAGCCCAAAACTTTTTGCTGTTTATGTACCAATTCTAGCCAATCCCGTGCTCGTTTGACAAATTTGGCACCATTGTAAGAGATTGAATATTTTTATATTAAAATGACAGATAAAATACATTTTAAATTTCTATAAAAATCGTTTTGTTATTTTTTAACAAATGTAATCAACGCCTACGTTACACCTTATGAAAATTATAATTTTGAAAAAATCTAGCGCATGCATCTTTCGCTGGTTAAATAAATGCGCTGTTGCCAAATTGTTTTTAGCTCTATTTTTATACATTTTTCATTATTTATTCCTTATTATCTCAGAAACTGTGTTGTAACTATGAATCAAAATTGTCTTAAAATATGTATTGGTTAATGTTTAATGTTGGTTTAGTTTTTTATAAAAATGGTAAGAAGGGTTTCTTAATTATAATTAAATATGTATGTAAACTTTCCGATATCCCGTATAGTGCAATGTTAAAGAGCCTGAAAAACTCGATTTTTGAAATTTAATTTCTCCGGAACTATATTGTTCATAAATTTCGTTTTGCCACCAATCGATGCACAAGTATTTAAATAATAATCTGTATAAATTTCAAAAAAATCCTAAGAAAACGCATTTCGCGGAACAACTACCTTAAATAATTTTTTTTCTCTAAAAAATATCTAAAAAACAAAAATTTTGAATTTGGACCATTTTTGAATAATACGTTATTAATATTAAATCGTATTAATTAATCTATTAAGGTTAATTAGAAAAGAAAAGGCTGTTTATATTTACGTGGGAGAAAAAACTTTAATCAACAAAAGAATATATAAACATTCATAAGAACAAAGAGTAAATAAAAACAGCAAAGCACCCTCTTCCTAGAAATTAATCAAATAACTTAACATTGAAGAAGTTATGAGCGAAAAACCGAAATTCGATATCTTTTGAACCGGTGATCAAAAAAATTTCAAAAATTTACCAGGTAGAGTTTTTTTGATGGATTCTAAAAAATGTTCAAAAATGAAGGAAATTAAAAATTAAAATTTTTAGAACCTTCCGATATGGCGTGGAATGCCACAAATATATAATCTAGAGAATAAATTATATAAAAAATAAAAGGTAAAAGCGAAGATCAAAATGCCCTCTAGAAAAAACTGCAGACATGATAAAAAAATTAGCCAAATGAAAAAAATATCTTACCGGCGTTTTTGATTTGGATTTATATAACTCTGCTAATCTAGGATCCAGTTCCAAAAGTTGATGGTAAACCAGGGCAGAAACCTTATCAGCCTGAGTATTCATTTTAATTAAATTATTCTAGAATAATAACCTGAAAATGTCAATGAATTAAAACAAACTCATCTAATATAGAAAAATACATTTAAATACTTTATTATTAAATATTATTAAGAAAGTACCTATTTTTTATATATGTCCTCGAATACCCGTGAAAAATGTGGCTAATATAAAATTATTAATTAAAAATTGCAGAATACGGTCTGAGTGGTGAAATGTTAACTGGGCCGCAGAGAGTATGGGCCGTATGTTGGTCACTGGTAAATTATATTTTATTTTATCTATGTTAAGAGAGATATCTGAAAATATAATTTAAACTTTAGAATGATATCAGAGAAGAAAGGACAATTCTACTTTGGAACTCGGTACTTTGTTTAACAGAATTGCCAATGTCAACACAAAAAAATTCCCTAAAGACTCTTAACAAAATGATAAATTCCCTAAATGAAAAAAACTTTAAATTTGAAAATTTTTTACTTATTTTTTAAATTAAACTAATTTAATAGACGAGTTCTCAATGAGAAAATGTATGTTAATTTGTTTTCACTTAACTTGAGTCATTTAATTTAAGGTAGTTGTTTCACCATATGGGTTTTATTAATATTTTTTTGAAATTTAGACAGGTTTTTATTATTTAAATACTTCTGCATCGATTGGTGGCAAAACTAAATTTATGAATAATATAGTTCCCGGAGATATTAAAACCCAAATATAGTTTTTCAGATTCTTACATTGCACTATACGGGATATCGGAAAGTTTACATACATATTTAATTATAAGTACCTGGCCACCGAGCGATAATTCAAAATTGCTAATTATAATTAAATTGAATGATCGCACCGGCCAAATACTTACTGTTATTATCGATCCTATCTATTGTAATATCACTTGACACACCGAATTTATTATTCACTATATTTTGAAAAAATTGTATTATCAAATGCAAATAGTTTAATAATCAAAAAGGGATTAAAAATATAATTAATATCAATTAGAAATTATAATATAATTAGTTGTCAGATATTTAAGAAGATAAATATGAAATTACTTCAACGCCATCTCTGCTGGCAAATTAGAACTAAATCTATGGGGAAAAAATTCAAAAATAAATTTTACTAATATTTGAAAAATAAACAAGTTTAAATTAATAAACCTTTGTTTAAAAAAGTAGAAAAATATTTAAACATTTAATTTGTGTTAAGAAATAAATATTTATTTATTTATTAAAAAATTATTTTTATAAACAAATTCAAATCTATTAAAGAAAATAATCTTTAAAACGTTTATTTGAAATCAAATCAACGTTTCGGGAGAATTTATGCCTTTCTCGATTGAAAATTTAAAAATATAGAAAAATTGTTGCTTTAAAAGTTTAGTCTTGGAGATGATTATATCCTGAATAAAAAAAAAAAAATAATAAAAAATAAGTACGAAAAGTTATTTTTCGCAAACTCAACCAAAATTTTGTATACATAATCAGTGAACCCCAGAAGTCTAAAAATGCAAAAAATACAACCGCCCAAGATGGGGGGGGGGGGTGGAAGGTCAAAAAAGAATTAAAATCTTGGCCATTTACCAAACTCAAGCAAATTTTGTATACAATAATCAGTGGGTCCCCAGGAGTCTAAAAACGCAAAAACAAACCCCCCCCCCTCCCCTTCATGATTATAAATAATTTTATTAAATATTAAATTATAATAAGTGAGGGGCCGGGTTGTATGGTAAAGTCAAGTGGATGGCCACATCAGACCACCACCGGGCTCAGAGCGAAGTAATAATCCACAAATCCACCCATCTGTATCTTGAATTGCTCGTATCGTTGGTTGACTGACATAGCATCTGGAGAAATTGTCTTCTTACCATATATATATCATGAAGTAATCAGCTTTAATATAATTCACACTGGATTTAAATTATATATATACGTATATATA
>JAKCPI010024274.1:0-17100 GCA_023213315.1 Euborellia annulipes | reverse complement strand
CTGGCCACCGAGCGATTTATTATTCACTATATTTTGAAAAAATTGTATTATTAAATGGAAATAATTTAATAATTAAAAGGATTAAAAAATATAATTACAATTAATTAGAAATTATAATATATTTTGTTGTCAGATATTTAAGAAGATAAATATGAAATTACTTCAACGCCATCTCCCTTGCTGGCAAATTAGAACTAAATCTATGGGGAAAAAATTCAAAAATAAATTTTACTAATATTTGAAAAATAAGCAAGTTTAAATTAATAACCTTTGTTTAAAAAAGTAGAAAAATATTTAAACATTTAATTTTGTTAAGAAATAAATATTTATTTATTTATTTAAAAAATTATTTTTATAAACAAATTCAAATCTATTAAAGAAATTTTTTTTTTTTTATTTGAAGAGAATTTTTACAATCAGTCAATAAAATTTTGACTATAAGTAAAATTTATAAAATTTATACATTCAAGCAACACAATTATATCCCATTCACACACTTGAGAGGTTGTTCCTCCAGTAAAGGATCCCCTCAATTAAAGGTGAAACTTATTTAGCCGTAGAATCGGCCAAAAAGTTTATTCCCCTTATAAAAACCACACTCCAGAGACATATATATATATATATAGCTTAAAAAAAATTTAATCTAAACTTTTAATTATTTTTTTTTTGGAGTTTTTAAATATATGGTTATATTTATATACCCTTTTATGGGGGCTTTCTTAATTTAATTCAAATAAATGTGTACTATATCTAATAGAAAATTAGATTATGAATTTAATTGTTTGTTTTTTTTTCAGTTCATAAATCAATTAGCAATTTACAATTAATATTAACATTTGCCAATATTTCATGTAAATACACATACAGGCAGGGGCGTGCTGGCTGGCACGGGGCGGCCCTGGATATGCGACACAATTTCAGCCCACTTATTTTTTTTTTTAATTTGTTAATAATGCTTATTTATTCATTTCATGAAATACCACAGAAACAGTATTGGTGTTTGTAAACTAGTCGTTAAAAGAAAATCTGTGTTTTGAAAATATCAGACGAAAGATTATTTCAATTAGATGCTATGTATAGGCGGTCGATTCTATAATCAAAATTTAATAATCAACATTGAGCAAACGTGTTATTTAATAGCGACATAAATCTATGTAAGATCTAACACAGTAGGTAAATGTTACTTACATTCAGTGGCGTATTTACAATTTTCTTCTGGGAGGGGTCTATTATTGAAAAAATACAAAAATTTAATATATCTTATATTTTTTTTTAATATACATTATACAGGTTTTTTCATTAAGAGCGGTCGAACTTTAAAATAAAATAAAAAAAAAAAACCTCTTTAAGTGATATTGCCACAATTTTTATTTTATTTTAAAGAATATTCGATGACATTATGTTTGGAATATAATTTCAGCCAAATGGCCGCCGCGACTCCGTGTAGGTGGTGTATCCTGGTGGACCAATTTCGGATGACATCTTAGCATAAACATATAATAAGAGTAATTAAAAAAGTGGAAAAATATAATAATAAAATACAATATTACCTACCATATATTTATATATTTCAAATAACAAATAAAAAATTCTTAGAGCTTTAGGGGGGGGATCCAGACCCCATGGACCCCCCGAAAATACGCCTCTGTTTACATTAACACAGGACGTCTCGTGATAGATGCTTTCGTAATAATTCATTTTGTTTGGCCACTTTGTCAATAATCTCATCACTGTCCAATACACTCAAAAAACTTTGGAAACTTCTTTGTGAGACCAGGCGCCAGAGTCGGTCATAGAATACCCACATGTGTGAAAAACATTGTAAAAGACCTTCCACCCCCCTCCTGTTTTTTGCAACTGACAATATCACCGAATATAGCAGGACCACCGGCGAAAAATAAAGGAATAGATAAAAAGGAGAACCAAAGGGCTCTCGCAAGTGATCGAGATGGAGACCGAAGGGCATGAATTACGAAGGAGAGGAACTTTAAAACTAAAAGGAAGGTTTTTGCTATAATCATCGAATAGGCAAGTGGCCCTTGAAAATGAATCGGCGTCAACGATCTTGTTCTTTTAAAATATTCTTAATTTTTAATGTGGCGGGCAGCGGCCCACCGGGCATTTGCCCGGTGTCCCGGCGGGCCAGCACGCCCCTGCATACAGGGCGTCCCGTATCAAAACAATAAACCGTGAACCCCCTGGGGATAGGGGCAATTTATGACGATTCGTAACCTAAAATAAAATGAAACGGATCGTTGCTAAACTTTATCCAAAGTCATTTGAAATATTAATATGTTTATTCCTTTATTATTAATCAGATATCACTTTGCTGCTATTTGCAGTCCATGTTGACTTAAAATCAAAAATAACAATCGATTCTTATCTAATACTAGAGGAATAACCTTATTGCATTCCATTTTTGATGTTTTGACTATTAATGGCAACCTCTAATGAAAACGTGGAAGAATCGACTTGAAATCAAAAAGACTAAATTCTTTCAAGCTTGAGTTGTTTGCCAAAAAAAGAATTTAGTCTTTTTGATTTTTAAGTCGATTCTTCCACGTTTTCATTAGAGGTTGCCATTAATAGTCAAAACATCAAAAATGGAATGCAATAAGGTTATTCCTCTAGTATTATGATAAGAATCGATTGTTATTTTTGATTTTAAGCCGATTCCTCCATGTCTTCAGCAATGGTTACCAATAATAACCGAAACCTCAAAAATAAAAAACACTATCAAAATATAAAATTAAAAAATTAATAGGTTTTTTGGACAATTTTATATTTTATTAATGTATTTTATTAATTTTTGCACAACGTTTCGTCCGTTTCCGGACTTTATCAAGTGCTCAATCAGTTAACACATTAAACGTCCATAAAATAGTGAGACCATCGAGAAAACAATTTAAAAAATTTAAGCTATCAATCTCGAGTTAACATAAAAATAACATTATTTAAATTATAGCTAAATTTTAAATTGTTTTCTCGATGGTCTCACTATTTTATGGACGTTTAATGTGTTAACTGATTGAGCACTTGATAAAGTCCGGAAACGGACGAAACGTTGTGCAAAAATTAATAAAATACATTAATAAAATATAAAATTGTCCAAAAAACCTATTAATTTTTTAATTTTATTTAAATAAAGAATGGACATGAAACAACTGAAACTATCAAAATATGTTTTTAAATTAGCTAATTTTGACAAAAAGATACAAATATTTTTTTTTCTAAAGAAGGAAGTACAAAGTGCCGTACCATTTTGAAATCTTGACTAAATGGGCTTATTTTTTGAATAACTTGCCATGCTCGGTTTACAAGACTTTTTTGACATTAAAGATGATTCAAAGTTCGATGATGAAAATTTTTTAATAGATAATCCCGGCAAAAAAAATTTTTTTTCTCCAAATGTATAGTATCTACTTAGGTTGGTTTTATTTTGAATTCTGATCAATAGCAGGATTATTCAGGATTGCGTAACAAAAATTAGAATAATAAAATAGGTAAATTTTTATCTTCAGGACCGTCGTCGTAAAATACCCCCTCCACCTGTTCTCGGTTTATCTTTGTGATATGGGACACCCTGTACATATATGCAGTACATCCATGTATCATGTATACCACATTAAGTTTTTAAAAATAAATTCAACCCTCAATCAGAAAAAATCTGCATGCAATTTGAACTCGTTGTTTTCTAGTTTGTAATTTAAAGCCACGTTGTAATTTGAAACACAATTTAAGTTTATTTATTTATTTAATTTCAGATGGACGAATCAAATAGAAAAATGAATTTAAAAAAACAAAAAAGAAAACAAAAAAAATCATATGGTGAAAGAAGAAATAGAAGAAGGTAAGGGACCTTAAAAAGAAATAGAAGAAGGTCCATTGGATAACGATGGAATTTAGAAAGCTGCAGAAAAAGGATCGTTATGTCCAAGATCTTTATTATGAATAAGCAAATATTAGAAAAAAAGTATAAATAAACATTCAATTTTTCTAATTTTGTATTTTTATTTGTATTCCTAATTTTGTATAGCTTCCTAAAGGACTTGTGAAGAGTACTATAGTATTTCAATAATGTACATAATTATATATCCTTAAGCCTAGTACACACTAGTAGACATGTTGCGCGATTTTGGTTTCTGAGCCGGGTCTCAGGCTTTTTAATTATATTTTTGGAGTTTTATTTTAAATACTCTACCTACACATATTTCGGGTTTTTACCAGAGTCAGTCTTTTGTAAACTCAAACTCCTGATGATGGGCTAAAAACCCGAAATATGTATAGAGTATCTCTACTCTTATTAAACGGGCAACAATTGTATAATATGTTTATTTGTTTATATCTTAGTTCTATTTTGAAAACGGTTCTACCGATTTTGATGCAACCAACTCTATTAACAAGTTTTGAGGATGAGAAAACGATCTGGCTAGATCTGGACCTCGACAAATTTCATCTTAATTGATCTTTTTCTTAATTAAAGTAATTATTGACAGATGAAAATCTCAATAAAAAAGTTTGTTTACATTTTTTTCAATTATCTTTTATTTATTAATTGGTTTTTTAATTTTAAAACCCACGAATACTTTATAGCAAATATTAATATATTATATTAAAAATAGTAATAGTATTTAAAATAGTAAGTATTTTTTTCAATTAACAGGTGGATTCATAACAAAACAGGTGTGTTTACAAATAAAGTGGTTGAAATGGCTTTTTTTTTTATATAACTTGGAAACAAATCTTATTTAATTTGTATTAATTTGAAAGTTTATATTAGGAAAATAAGGACAAGTTTTTATGTGTGACTTTTTTATTTATCAACCAACGTTTCGTCGACTTTGCCGACTTCTTCAGGGCTTCAAATAGTCATGTCACACATTCGTCTAAATTTTCTTATTATCTAATAAAAAAGTCACACATAAAAACTTGTCATTATTTTCCTAATATAAACTTTCAAATTAATACAAATTATGGACCCACTACACCATCTACAAGGCCCAAATCCGCCCCTGTCTCGAATACGGCTCTCATCTATGGAGAGGAGCCTCAAAATACTCTCTTGCTACCCTGGATGCAATTCAGAAACGAGCCGTCAGGCTAATTGACGATTCTACCCTCACCGACTCCCTCGACTCGCTGGCTCATCGAAGAAATGTCTCTGCCCTTTCCCTTTTCTATAGATACTATCACGGCAGGTGCTCTGATGAGATAAAATCAATAATTCCCCCCAAAGCATGCTTTGCACGTAGCACGCGTTTTGCCGACTCCCAACACTCTCTCGCGGTCAAATTAGAAAAGTGCCGGACCACTTCATTCGCCAATACATATATCCCCATGACTTCAAGGAACTGGAACTCTCTTCCAGCCTCTATCTTTCCCAGCACCTATAATCTTCAAACCTTCAAAACCGGAGTGCATAGACACCTACGTCTACACCCTCTCACTTAATCAACTTTCTCTTCTCTTCGGTAATGCAAGGGTCTTTCGAGATCCATAGGGGCTGCATCTTTACTGGTGCACCCCTTCTTGCATTCGATTGCATTAAAAAAAAAAAAAAAAAAAAAAATGGACGGAAATGATAATAATAATTTAATTTTATGTTTTATTTCAGATCCTATACGATTATTTTTTAATATTATAACTAGCTTAAACACAACAGCTAAAGACAAATTCTTTTTTGTAAACAACTCAAGCTTGAGTTGTTTGCCATAAAAGAATTTAGTCTTTTTGATTTTAAGTCGATTCTTCCACGTTTTCAGTAGAGGTTGCCATTAATAGTCAAAACATCAAAAATGGAATGCAATAAGGTTATTCCTCTAGTAGTAGATAAGAATCGATCGTTATTTTTGATTTTAAGTCGATTCCTCCATGTCTTCAGCAATGGTTACCAATAATAATCGAAACGTCAAAAATCTAATGTAGAATTGTTATTCCTCAAGTATTAGATGAGAATCGATGGCTATTTTTGATTTTAAGTCGATTCTTCCATGTCTTCAGCAATGGTTACTAATAATAACCGTAACGTCAAAAATCCAATGTAGAATGGTTATTCCTCGACTATTAAATGAGAATCGATCATTATTTTTGAATTAAAGTCAACATGAACTGCAAATCGCAAGTGATATCTGATTAATAATAAAGGAATAAACATATTGATATTTCAAATGAATTTGGATAAAGTTTAGCAACGATCCGTTGCAGTTTATTTTTATTATTATAACTAGTTAATTTAGAATTCCGCGGAGTAAACTCGCGAGCAAATCCACTCAACGGAATTTTTAACAAATTATAAGTAAATTTGTTTTTCTAGTATATTTATACAAATATAGAAAATTATCAAATTAATTAAATTAATCTTAAGAAATTCAAAGAGAAATTCAAAGATGTTTTTATAAAGCGAAATTTAGAGAATACTTAGCGAGACTACCGTTTTATAAGAACCATTGAGGTCCAGCTGATTCTCCATCCTGAACCAAGAGAGCGAAAAAAGATATGGTCCATCTAGATGTTACCCGGTATCAATCCGCGTATAGCCCGCATGATACCCCACCCCGGACCACCCAGAGGGACATGGCATCTCAAGTTCTTATATATTACTCTCTCGATTCAGACGCCTTTTACAAGTCTATTCTTACATAGAGAGATGATACAAATTAATTTAGAATTCCGCGGAGTAAACTCGCGAGCAAATCCACTCAACGGAATTTTTAACAAATTATAAGTAAATTTGTTTTTCTAGTATATTTATACAAATATAGAAAATTATCAAATTAATTAAATTAATCTTAAGAAATTCAAAGAGAAATTCAAAGATGTTTTTATAAAGCGAAATTTAGAGAATACTTAGCGAGACTACCGTTTTATAAGAACCATTGAGGTCCAGCTGATTCTCCATCCTGAACCAAGCGACTAAAGATATGGTCCATCTAGAGTAATATATAAGAACTTGAGATGCCATGTCCCTCTGGGTGGTCCGGGGTGGGGTATCATGCGGGCTATACGCGGATTGATACCGGGTAACATCTAGATGGACCATATCTTTTTTCGCTCTCTTGGTTCAGGATGGAGAATCAGCTGGACCTCAATGGTTCTTATAAAACGGTAGTCTCGCTAAGTATTCTCTAAATTTCGCTTTATAAAAACATCTTTGAATTTCTCTTTGAATTTCTTAAGATTAATTTAATTATTATTATAACTAGCTATAAATACAACAGCACGGCAACTTTTTGCTTCAGTGAAAAGTTATATATTAATATTATTTTTAATTTAAAATTCTTATAAAAACCACTGTACCTATGCAAAAACTGGGTTCGGGGGGTGGGGGCTGGGGGTGGGGGGGGGGGGGGGGAGGCAGGTGACGGGGGTGGGGGCGGGGTGGATGTGGGGGTGCAGTGGGGGGGGAGGGGTGCGGGGCTGCGGCGGGTGGGGGTCAGGGGGGGCTAAGTGAGGGGTTTTGGAGGGAGGGGTTCGGGGGGGCCCATATCACACTATATATATTTGTATTTTTATCAGAATTTTAAATTAAAAAATAATATTAATATATAGCTTTTAACTGAAGCTAAAAAGTTATCGTGCATCGCTCAGTGGCTCCAGATACCTACTTTAAAGATAAAACTCCAAAATATAATTAAATTTTTTAATTTAAAGTTAATTACCTTAGGCCCTATGGTCAATCTACCAGTCTACAACCCCCTTTACCATAAAAACTCCTGTATTTATTTAATATGTTTCATTCACTATAAATAAATACGGGAGTATTTATGGTAAAGAAGTTCTAGTGGTGATATCCTAAGTAATAAGTATATTTTTTGAAGTTTTATTTTAAAAATAGGTAAAAATTCTGGGAAAGCCACCGAGCGTTATTATAAATAACACTGTTCGACAAAAAATTTCTCCCCGTAAATCTAACAATGGATTCCGGTAGAGTTTTATATGCTGATTATCATGCAATTTCCCAATTTTTTACAACACGTCAGAGTTTTGAGATATTATCGGTCAAAATGACGAAAAAGGCCATTTTGACCTATTTTCGAGTCCCATTAAATATTAAACAGCAATATTTGAAATCAAAATATTTTGTTGACGTAATAGAAAACAGCTTCCTCTTTGATTTTCAAATTACCATTTGTTTTTAGCTCAATTATAACTCGAGTTATATCTAAAAAACTAAAACTACGTGATTTTAAAGGATAATAAACATAGATAAAAACATAAGTTTTTAGTCTTTTAGCTATAACTCGAGTTCTAATTGAGCTAAAAACAAGTGGTAATTTGAAAATCAAAGAGGAAGCTGTTTTCTATTACGGCAACAAAATATTTTGATTTCAAATATTGCTGTTTAATATCTAATGGGACTCGAAAATAGGTCAAAATGGCCTTTTTCGTCATTTTGATCGATAATATCTCAAAACTCTGACGTGTTGTAAAAAATCGGGAAATTGCATGATAATCAGCGTATAAAACTCTACTAGAATCCATTGTTAGGTTTACGGGGAGAAATTTTTGTTTAATTTTTGTCGAGCAGTGTAATTAGTCCATCAATATTTTAGTAGCTAGAAAGGATTTTAATTTAAATATTTAGGAATTTTTTCTAAAAAAGCAAACATTTTTCGAAATTATCAGGGATTTTTCTTAAAGGGCCCTCCCTCCTAAGAATGTGAATTTTTATCAAACTTCGAATCATCAACTAAATTTAACTTTTTTTGATTCAAAAAATTATTTAGGCCAATAGTCCAGTCAAATTGTGCTCAAATGGGCCCCTATGGGGAAAGTTTTGGGGTAGTTCTGATTTTTTGCATATATATGTTTTTTGGGGCGCTGAATCCAAATCTGAGGTCTCCCACCAAAATTTCGTGACGCAACATTGTAGAAAATGCAAAAAAAGGTGAAAATTTCCATTTTTTGGCGGTTTTTCGCTTATAACTCGAAAACTATCAACTTTTCGTAAATAACCTTCCTATTCAAAATGAAAGTTCATAAAATTTCCTACAAATTTTATTATTTAGGTTTTTTCTCCGACCAACCGTTCGGGCTCAAGCGCAAAATCCAAGTTTTCGACCTCGGCAGCCCCCCCGGATCACCCAAAAACTCGCACTTTTTTCGATATTTTCCCATTTTGACCATGAAGGAGCACGTTTTCGACAAAGACCACTCTATACATTTTTAAACTAGATTAAATTTGCTACAATTCAAACAAAGTTTCATCTTAATTGGATAAATGGTAATCCGTGCCGCAATGAGGTTGAAGTTTTGAAAAACTGCAATTTTTTGCAAAAAATCGCAATTTTTCCTTCATAAAATGAAAACCACTCATCCTAGAAACTTGATTCCTATCTCATTCTCTAGGAAATTTTGTTGACTTGAACGTTTACTTGTACCACTTTTTTGTTAAAACTCTTAGATTTATAGATATCCAGCATTTTCCATGACAGGAAATGATCTATTTTTTCAAAAAATCGCAGTTTTTCCTTCATAAAATGAAAACCACTCATCCTAGAAACTTGATTCCTATCTCATTCTCTAGGAAATTTTATTGACTTGAACGTTTACTTGGACCACTTTTTTGATAAAACTCTTAGATTTATAGATATCCAGCATTTTCCATGACACTTCTGAGGATTCGGATCATATCCTGTCACGTCTCATAACTTGTAAACAATTTATATTACCTAAAAATGCTTTTTTTCTTAGAAATGTAAGGTACATTAATAAAGGTTATTATACTAATTCGTGTAGGTCTAAGGGTTAGGCAGTAATAGTTAAATTTATGTGATAATTAAGATAAACACTGCTCTAAGACCCTAAATATTGAAACTAGTTGAAAAAAGTATTTTAATCTCATATATGATTTATAACTATACTTTATAATTTTATATTTATCCGTTTAGGTAACATAACTATAAAAATATATATATGGTGGAAGTTTTTTTTTTTTATTTTTAATTTTTTGATGAGACTCGAATTCACAAGAGTCTTTCTAAATGGAATTGAATTCATCAAAGAGTTATAACGACATGTGTCAAAAAAGTCATGTTATGATTAATTATATATATTATCCCATATGAATTTGACATAAAGATTTATTATCTGGCCTAATCTCACCCTTTCTGAGCCCGCGGGGTCATCATGTCAAACTTTTTAAAACCAGATCCATTAGTTTGGAATTGGGGATTATGGCGAATAATATTATTTTATTTATGTATGTATTTTGTTGAGAACGATGAATAATATCTACATCATTAATATATTTTACTTATGGAAAGTGGTGTAGGTCATTAATATATGAACGGAAAAAATATTTCGCTATAGAAACAACTTCATATAATTGGAAAAATCTAAAGTTTGTAAAGTTCTTAGTAGGAAAAAATTTCAGTAATTGCAAAAATAATAAAAAAAAAAAAAAACTAAAGTTCGCACCTGTCGTAGGGGGATCTTCTTTGCGTTCCCACTATATCCTGAATGTAATTTAGAAACGAGCTTAAAATTTAATTGAAAAGTTTTTATTTAGCCGAGAGTAGCTGAGTTGTTTTATTATAAAGAGAAACAGAGGTTGTCCTCTGCTTGATGCAAATAAACATACCCACTAGAGAGAGCGGTTTTAGCGTACCTACATTTATTGGGGACAAAGAGAAACAAAGAGGTTGTCCTCTGCTTGATGCAAATAAACATACACACATATATATCGAGATGATATATCTGTATATATATATTATTTATTTGTTTGAGACTATAGTTTCGAAGACTTGGTCTTCATCATCAGTCTTTTTTAATTATAAATGTTGTTTTTCATGGAGTCAATATCGTATGGATATTGAAAATTTGATGTTCCTTCTTCACTGGTGGTCAGCTTAGAACCTTCTATCATCTTAGGCATCAAGCAGAGGACAACCTCTTTGTTTCTCTTTGTGAATCAACAACTCTGCTACTCTCGGCAAAACAAAAACTTTTCAATTAACTTATTTGGGAATTTCAAATTTGCGAAAATCAACAGGACAACCCGGAAACTTGTTCGTATAGATAAAAAAAGTAATAACTGTAAATTTTGAGCAATATTGAACTTTCGCGTAACCGAGCCCTAACCCTCTAAAGTTTGAAAAAGTAGGTTTTTTCTTTTGGCCACCTTAATATTAAACGGTCATTCCAAATGGCTAAATTATATCGATAGAGGACGTTAATATGAATCCAAAACTGTTTATTATTGAAATCGGACTAAACTTGACGTAGTATTTATTATTAACCATGAAAGGTATCGAAAAAAATATTCCGAATTTTTAACCGACTTCAAAAAAGGAGGAGGTTCTCTATTCGATTGAATTTTTTTTTTTTTTTTTTTTTTTTTTTTTTTTGTGCCTATGTTACCTCATATCTCCGCCAATTGTCAACCGATTTTGAAAATTTTTTTTGCATTGGGTCCAGTCTAGCTTCCGATTGGTCCCATTTTTTTTTCGATTTTTTTTCATAGGTATTAGACCTTTTTTATTAGGTTTGTTTAGGTTTGTTTAGACCTAACCTCTTTGTTTATGAACCGATTTCGATGGTTCTTTTTTTATCCGAAAGGGGGTGTCTTAGGGATGGTGTCATATTAATTTGGTCAAGTTCTGATGATATAATCACTATTAATAACATCACTAAAAGAGAAAAATAAAAATTTTTAAGAAAAAAATAAAAACCGACTTCAAAAAATTAAGTGCAACAAATATAAAAATACACTAAAAGGTATAAAATAATTATTATCTTATTTAGTTACAACTAAACGACGAAATATTAACACGAAATTACTTTTTGAAGTTGGTGCCAAACATATACCTTTTATGAATCGCACTCGACGGATCTTACTTAGTACGTTTGGCGGGTACGCTCGCTTATAGGTATAGTTTGTTTGGCACCGACTTTAAAAAGTAATTTCGTGTTAATATTTCGTCGTTTAGTTGTAACTAAATAAGATAATAATTATTTTATACCTTTTAGTGTATTTTTATATTTGTTGCACTTAATTTTTTGAAGTCGGTTTTTATTTTTTTCTTAAAAATTTTTATAATAAAATATAATATCTAGAAAATGTACAAATTTTGAAATATACAAATATGATGTAACTAAAAAATAACATAATATCTGTCAATTTTAGTCCGATTTCAATAAATAAACATTAGTGGACTCTATCGGTATAATATATAATTTGGATTAATATTAGGGTGCACCAAAATGAAAAATAGGGAATAAACCGATTTTTCCAAACTTTAGAGGGCTAGGGCTCGGTTACGCGATGTTCGATATGGCTCAAAATCCGTTTTCCCGTTGAATTCCACATACTTCTTAAATAAAAACCACTCTAAAATACAAACATAGTGAGGTGCAGTCCATGAATTCTGTGAATGCTCTGCATCACTAAAATTTCAGATTGTCAAGAGTATTTTCATACCGTGTCAAATTCGAATCTCGTGTAACTTTCGTTTATCTTTAATTTAACATTTATGGAACTTTTTAACGTCAGAATATGAAAAGAATTTGTCAGATTCCATATGTCAGAATCCCTTGAGCTATCTTATAGGGAAAATACTTTGATTCTATTAAGTTTA
The DNA here is from genome assembly GCA_023213315.1 of Euborellia annulipes. Lineage (NCBI taxonomy): Eukaryota > Metazoa > Arthropoda > Insecta > Dermaptera > Anisolabididae > Euborellia > Euborellia annulipes. Next base: position 4,522 of record JAKCPI010024274.1, on the reverse strand, counting down.
AAATCCTATTAGTTTATAAGGATATTCTCGAGTCATGACTTTCATTTAAAATCTAAATATTTTATAAAATAATTAACCGTGAATGATGAACTAAAAGATGTTTTCGCAAAGTCTGTCCGTTCTCTCTTTAAATTCAATTGAAAAAAATTTAATATTAAAATGGATAAATAACGAAAAATGCTTATATGAATTTTGCGAAAAATAAAATAAAGGGTTCTTTTTTGGACATCATCCTTGTTTAAAAGTCATCGCTCCCACTGATATGTATATACAGTCGACTTTCGATAATTCGAACTCTTCAGCTGTTAACTTCGGTAAATCGAAAAAATGCTGTGTATTTTGATACGCTCGATAACTCGAAATCCTTTTCGTAACAAGAGGGGGAGAGAACGTTCTATAATTCGAACTAGGCCACTTCCCCTCTTTATAATTCGAATTTTTCCTAGCAATGTTTACTCCTCATTTTTTAATATGTAATTTTGTTCTTTTTTGTCGTTTTCATTATTTTTACTTTTTTTACTTAAGACTATATATAAAATTTATGTAAGCTCATACATATTTTCAAAAATATAATAAAAACTCTTAATAATTCGATTTTTACTTTACCATACAGGGTATGGTCAAGTATTGTAATCGTGCATGAAAAAAGTGGTTTTTTCCTTCTTTTTTTCGAAATATCTCAAAAACGGCTGAAACTATTTTGATTAAAAAAATTGAGCGAAACCATGGCATTTCGCTCTACAAAAAAGCTCTAATAAGTGAACATCGAAAAAATTATATTTTTCGAGATAATAATTGTTTTGTCAAAATGTCTGTTAGTCTGTCTTGTCTGTGCGTTACCAAATTTTTGTGGACGAGCTAGCTCAAAAACTAGTGTGAATATCGAAACCAAATTTCACACGTAGTTTTGGTCCATTGAGATTAAGAGCTGATTAGATTTTGGTGCATATCGACCCAAAATTAAGGGGGGTGGAGGGGGGGGGGTTAAAAATTAAAAATCTAGGCTATTTGAGCAAACTCAACCAAATTTTGTATACATAATCAGTGCGACCCCAGAAGTCTAAAAATGCAAAAACTAACCGCCCAAAATTGGTGGGGGGGGGGGGGTGTAGGGTCAAAAAATGAAAATATAGGCTCTTGTTCCAAACTCAACCAAATTTTGTATACATAATCAGTGGGCACACAGTAATCTAAAAATGCAAAAACTAACCCCCCCCTACATGATTATAAATAATTTTATTAAATATTAAATATAAGTGAGAGGCCAGGTTGTATGGTAAAGTCAAGTGGATGGCCACATCAGAACACGTCAGCTTATTTTTTCTTTCCTCTTGATAATTCCAAGTCTCGATAATTCGAATTTTTGTTCTAGTCCTGGATTTCGAATTATCGAGAGTCGACTGTATATTATTTATTTGTTTCTCTTTATGAGCTTAAAACATTAGAGAATCTGTCTTGATTCTTTGTTCTATCATGAAAAGACTTTTTATTGTACAAATATAATTTTATATCCTGTGTTTTGAAAATATTATACAACAAACTTTTAGAAAAAAATCAATTGTTTTTGTCATAATTCTTCTAGACCAGTGGTTCCCAACCTTTTGTGGCCCATCGCCCCTTTCTGGAGGTTTACTAACACCTATCGCCCCCTTTTCATTTTCATTGTATGCCTAAAGTGTAAATAATAAAGCAGTTGTATTATTTTAAACAATTTTATTATCGTATATAAAAAGAACCAAAGCAGTTTTATTCGGTTCGAAATATTGAAGCCTGCCTATTTTCTAGAAATTACTCTCTTGGAAAATTCCCACGCAAAGTCGAAATTTAGAAAAACCCCAATCAATGAATTTATTATTGACATCTGGTGTTTCCTTCAGTTAAAAAGCCTTCCGACAGGACTTAATCTCTTAACCCAAAATATGACAAACATAAATTAAATTTATTGAGGTTCAAAAAGTGGGAATTGTAAAGTCCCACCATCCTATTGTCAAATAAGGCATGTTCCAGCATCAAAGGACATACCGCCTGCTACTCCAAAATATTACCATTAAAAAGAATTATATTATTATCAAGAAAAAAATACTCTAAATGCCGCGTTAACAACAGTATGTTTCTTTGTAATTTATTAGAAATTTAAATATTTTTTCTAAAAAATATTAATATAACATTATTTATATTTGAGAATGAAAATTACATTTAACAACTCGCAAGGGAAGTGATTCCATTTCTTTGCACGTGAGTGTATTTTAATTTTTCCCTCTTTGAATACTCATCGCCCCCCAATCGCCCCCTACTCAATTATCGCCCCCCTGATAACCCAAATCGCCCACTTGGGGGGCGATCGCCCCCAGGTTGGGAACCACTGGTCTAAACCATATTTTCAATGAACTCACAATGTCGAAATTTTCGTGATATAGTCCGGCCCGATCGGCATGATGGCTAATGCCTCCCCAATGTACCGAGTAATATTAACGATCATTGGCGGTGCCCCCCCCCTACAAAACTCATTGCCCCCCCCCCCCTAGAAAAATCGAAACTCCATTATTACGAGGCATCACTTATGTATTTCTCATTAAATTATTTCGTTACTTCCAAAATTTGTCAATTCTACTAAAAAGTTAGTTGATCTCTAATCGGATTACCGAAATTGAAACCTTGTGGTGGCTAATCAGCTGGCCGGCTGCCCCTCTAGAAAAACTCCTTAACTACACCAATGTTAACGATACCTTTGTTTTAATAAATTTACATATTTACATTAATTTAATTTAATATTTATTTAAATTATATTATATAATATTATAGTATACATACTTTATAAGTTCCAAAGAATATTGTTTTAAATACTAGAATGGTGTGTGTTGTTTAAATGAAAAATATTCGCTAGAGTTTCTCAACTTTAAGTAGGCAGGTCAAAAGAGAGTAGTTCCTACTGTTAATAATTTAAGGGTTAGTGATTAATTTTAGTAGATTTCTTAGGATGAATTTTCCAAAAAAGCCGGCTTTTATTGAAAAGAAACCCACGATTAGTTTATTTTTGACATGATTTCAAAATAATATCAAAACAAAATAGATACCCTATTTATTATTTTATGAAAAATTTTAAAACAAATATATTTTTTAACAGATGCTTATTTAAATTGAAAGTTTATTTGCCGAGGGTATCAAATTTTTTATAACTTTTAAGGAGTTAGGTGTTGGTTCTAGGTGAAACATTTTAATATAATAATAAAACTTGAGCAAAATGCGAGGTAGGTTTCAAAAAAAAAGAAATAAAACAAAATTGAGTTTTGAATTCGATATATTTCGGGGGGGAGCCCATCATCGGGAGTCGAAAATAAATCATCATCATTAAGAGTCAAAAAAAACACATGTTACTTTGACTCCTGATGATGGGCTCACCCCCGAAATATATCGAATTCAAAACTCAATTTTGTTTTATTTCTTTTTTTTGTGAAACCTACCTCGCATCTTGCTCAAGTTTTATTATTATATTAAAATTCTTTAGTACCTGGAGCCACCGAGCGATGCACGGTAACCCCTGACCCCCCCCCCCCTCCCGAAACCACACACCTCGCCCCCCACCAATGCACCCCCCCACCCCCCCCACCCGCGCCTCCCACCCCCGGATCCCCCACAACTGCACCCCACCTCCTGCACCTCCCACATCCACCCCACCCCGCACCCAGTTTTTGCATTTCAAGCTTTCTAATGGTCCACATATATATTATGTGTATATTTGTTTACTCGTACACCAATTTGCCCACATTCGTTCATATTGATAAACATTATAAAAAATAAATAGGAAAAAAATAATAAAAAAAATAATCGTATAGGATCTGAAATAAAAACATAAAATTAAATAAGATTTGTTTCCAAGTTATATAAAAAAAAAGCCACTTGAACCACTTTATTTGTAAACACACCTGTTTTGTTATGATTTAGACACCTGTTAATTAAAAACAAACAAAAAATTCCTAATTTTAATATAATATATTAATATTTGCTATAACCTATTAGTGGGTTTTAAAATTAAAAAACCAATTAAAAATAAAACATAATTGAAAAAAATGTAAACAAACTTTTTTATTGAGATTTTCATCTGTCAATAATTACTTTAATTAAGAAAAGATCAATTAAGATTAAATTTGTCGAGGTCCAGACCTAGCCAGATCGCTTTCTCATCCTCAAAACTTGTTAATAGAATTTGTTTCATCAAAATCGGTAAAGCCGTTTTCAAAATAGAACAATGATACAAATATATAAATAAATAACTTATTAAACTCCTGATGATGGACTAATAATCCGAAATATATTGAGTTTGTATAAACCTCTTTGAGCTTTATTTCATTCACTGTGAAACTACACACCCTTTACTCTATTAACTAACATCATGTTTCACCTAAAACCTACACCACTTTCCATAAGTAAAAATATAAATTATATACTATAAACAATTTTTGCTCGTTTAATAAGAGTAGATTAATTGAAACGTCATAAGATTGATTTCATAATACAAACAAAT
>JAKCPI010024273.1:0-17870 GCA_023213315.1 Euborellia annulipes | reverse complement strand
ATTTCACTATTTATTTTTTTCCTAACATTTCATTTTACCGCGCTGCGGTAAATTCTTATTTGAAAGTTTAAACCTCTGTAGATTTCGAAAGGCTAATCAGATCAGACTAAATGAGAGGTCATTTGGTGCAGAAAGAAACCTCTAATAGAATAAATAAGAAAATCCCGAGTAATTAACTCCAAAATAAATTTTTTTCTAGAAAAACCTCATTTTTGGGCAAAAAAATATCGAAAAATTAGCCCTTTTTGTGCAATGCATATCTACTGGACCATAAAAGCTACATTAAATCTAAATATATTTTTAGAAACATTGCTTCAATACCCCCGGACCTTTTTTTTTGATATGAATTTTTACCTAAACTCATCAAAAAATTTCAATTATTCGATTCGCCATTTAAAGAATAGAGGTTGGTTTAAACTTTTCAACCCAGATTTGTTAAACCGAACCTCCTTTGAGCATACCTTCTAAGTTTATATATAATAGAGAGGAAACAGAGGGCCTTGATGGCTACGTAAACGTCAATCAAAGCTGTGTTGCTCTGAGAGTTTAATAAAACTTGTAAAACAAAATTAAAGAAGACCTTCGAAAATTTATTAAAAGAATCCTTAGAGAAAATTCATTTTTTTTTTAATAGTATCGATTCAAAGTTGGAGTTTATCAGACAGAATAGATAAGAATATTTGTTTATTAAATATCGAGTTGCGCATAAATTATATTCATGATAATTTATAAGAAATATAAAAACAGACAGAGTAAAATTAGGCTTACACAAAATGTTATTTAAACATTTCAAAATATAAATATTTTGCTAGCGGAATAACGAACGGTATTTCCAGTGACTAAGTACAGTTTCAAATTAATGTCTATTCATATAATATAGAAAATTATTCGAGCATAAAAGAATTATGTTTCGACTTCCTAAAGAATATTTATATAAAAAAAAAAAACTGAAGTTGGTTCAATATAACCAAGGACATATTAAATGAAATTGATTGAAAAAAATTAGGCGGTCCGCGTGTTGCGATTTTCTTTAGTACAGCCAAATGCCAAAAGAGAAATTATAGAATTTATTATTGTCAGACTTAGAATCTTGCCGACCTACCCTCTTCAAATATAATACGTTGATAACTATGGATGACGTGTGGGGAGGGGTTCTTTTATCTCTCTCCCCTAAAATAGGGCTCTAGGCCTACCTCCGAGAACAGATGAATTTTTAAATTAAACAAAATACCTTGGCAATTTTTTTTCGAAATGGCATTCATCCTCAGGACATTCAAAGTGTGTATGAAGCAAATTGTTCTTAAAAAATAATTGAACCTTACGTTCTTTTTGTGATTAACAACTTATCAATTTCAATTTTGATAATAAAATATCCTGACAATGAATGACTTTTAACCTTGCTTAGTAGCCTTTCTGTTGTCTTGATCTCTAAACTTGCTAGCTATCTCACCTTTAATGATTGAAGGATTTTCCGTAGGCGGACGAGGTGCTGAATTCTTAAGAGGTGCAGATTTCGAAATGTTCCTGGCTGGAAGTACAACCATCCGCTGAGCTGATCTTAAGATTGATGATGACATGACGATTGACCTTCGGACGTATTATCCTAATTTTCTGCAATTCAAATAAAAAAAAACACAAAATTAATTATAATCATTCTATATTTAAATAAAATTCTTAGGACTTCAAACCAAAGTGACATCAATGAACCACCATATTTTAATTTGTCGCATTTTGTTTTTAAATTGTTTTTTAATATTTAATCGTTGTTATACCTTAGATCTCTAATTAACCTGGAATAGAAATAAACATTTAATAATATTCTTTCGCGATAAAAAAGAATATTGTGAAAATTCCATAAGCAAATTACTCAAGAGACTTGAGAGTGAAAAGGAAATGAAATAAATGCAAGGTCAAGGAATTTAAAAAAAAAACTCTTCCCCTGAGTAATTTGCATAAGCGAGACTTACGGCATATCAGGTGAGAGTGATTTTGTTGCATTACCATATCCTAGGGCGGGACATTGCTCTACATGACACCAGATAAAAAACGCTGCGACCCCAATCAAGATAAGAGCGAACACTCCGAAAATTGAACAGAGACAACATCCACAATGGCAGAGAGCTCCAATTGCTTTACAGCACATATTTAACTACTTACAATTGAAACGTATTAAAATTAATTATCGGGATGTGAGTAAAAAAATTTCAAACCGTAGATCCGATGCATTTAAAGCACGTTTGACAGCATTCACCCATTTTTTATTAATTAATTCTTTAAAAAATAATAGACGGTATAAAAAAGAAAAAAAAAGGTAAACAAAAACAAAAAGTGAGTGAAGTGTACGAATCACGGCCTTCTAAACTACTTGGCAGCTCCGCAATAACTGAGTGAACTCCTCTGGTTGCTCGCTTAGTTGGTCACAGAGGGGCAACGCGGGCGGTCGATAGACGCACTGCGTCGCCACCTGCCGTTGACTCATGGAAAAACTAGTTTTCTCTTCCCACACTAGAGGCACTGGTGTAGGAAGGTACTGGAGGCGCTCTCCAAAAAATAAAATCACAATAAAAAATTGAAAAAAATAAAATAAATTTTTTGATGAGTCTCTATCAATTTTCTGATATTATGTTTGCTTCTAGCGACCAAATCTCTGATAAAGACATTATTTTATCAAATTTTTAACCCAATCTTTTGTAGTTTTTGATGTTTTGTAGTAGAAAGCCGCGGATAAAATAACTGCTCATTGTTCTCTTCTTTAGTACCGAGTACAGTCGACATGTATGATAAAGAAGAAATAAAATTTTTTTATTTATCCTTGCTTCCTGAAACCCTATCACCTCAAATTAATTTATTTAATTCCAGTCTTACAGAATCTAAGAATTTGTTTTTTCAACTAACAAGAAAGATTAGAAGCTTCATTTTCTTTAAAGAGAAAAATATGGAAAAATAAATAAATCGACAATATAAAAACATTTTCCACGCGTTAAAAGGTACTTAATGAAATCATTGAACTTTTTTTTTTAAGGTCTTTTTTGGCATCTAAGGCCATTTAGACCCCATCCCTATTTATTTCAAATGATTTGTAATCAAATGAAATAAATTTTTCTCGCTTGGAACGAATCATTGAACTTATTATTAAAAAAAAAAAATACAATTACAATGACGTAATTTTCAGTGTGAAAAATATACAATAATAATTTTCTACTTATATTTAAAATGATCTTCGAAGCAGTGGCGTAACGTACACCCCCGCAGACCCCGCAATGCGGGGGCCCCCGGACCTTGGGGGGCCCACGGGCCGGGCAAGGCTAAAAAACTGTAACTCCTCAGAGCTCCGGTAAAAACGGAAAAATTTAGATAAAAAAAAAAAATTAATGAAAATTTGCCTTTGAAAGGGCCCGGGCCCTCAGGGCTCCGGTAAAAACGGAATAATTTAGAAACAAAAAAAAAAAATAATGAAAATTTGTTTTTGAGAGGGCCCGGGGCCCTCAGGGTTCAGGGATATACTATATTTTAAAAATATTTTTTGTAAGGTCTAATAATGGGGCCCTAAATAAAGGCTTGCGGGGGGGCCCAGCTAAAAAACGTTACGCTAGGGCTTCGAAGTCAAAATTTTACTTTTATAATAATAAGTAAATCAAATTTTTTAATTTCGTATTGTCCGATAAAATTTTTTTTTATATAAAATATATTGATCCTAAATAAAGGCAAGCCCACGGGCTTGATGTAGTTGGTAGAGCGCCTGCCTTGTATACCAAGGGTCGAGGGTTCGGATCCCAGGCAGTCCGATGATTTTATTTAAGCCATTTGGATACCAGATGGCCTAAATAAGAATGCCTGGACCCCCAATAGATATATTTACAAATAACGAGTATCGTTTAAAGTCTTAAATGGCCGAAAAGACTGTGTGTATGTGTGTGTGAGTGTGAGTGGAAAAAAGTGAGAGTGTTTAAAAAAAAATAAATAAAAAAAATTAAAAGTAGGAATTGAAAGGTCAAAATTAAATTATGCCTTAATTATTCCGAAAATATGATTATTATTATTATTAATATTATTTTTTTTAAGTTACAAAAATTTGCCCTCAAGATATTGGTTATCAAGCAAGGCCTAGTAGTGCTTAATCTCGGATAGGTATCACAATACAATGTTAGAAGTCATCGATTTTGAAATAATTACAAAACAGTTAAATTGTTAGTTTAAAGAAAATAGAAAAATAGAAAAAGTAGAATGAGATTGTTTAATTCAAATGAATAAAAGGACTCACTTAATAAATGATCCAGAGTCAAACAACTGCCCGGTCGAATGTTGATAGTTGATGAATTAGAGAGATAAAAGTGCAACAATAAGATGTGCGTTGTCTTGGAGCAATCGAATGAATGCATGCCGTGTGTCAGTCGTGACACGCTTTTATAATCGTAGCGGTTGTTTACACCGGCGAGGCAAAGCCCCGCCTCCCATCAGCTGTAAAGCTCCGCCCTCTTGATGGGGTCACGTAGTCATTTTAAGAGAATTAACGCTTCGATGGGCCCTATGATATGACAGGACACCCCCCAATCAGCCCTATAGATGCTAAATAACACGTAGACACAAATCTTGCTATAAAAATAAACAATTTCTAGAAATTCACCAAGTGGCGCCAAGGAACTTCAAAATAGTCTAGTCGAGGGAATTTCCAAACAGTTCTATTTGTTAAGATTTTAGTTTTTAGTTTTTTTTTATTCAAAAATATTATTTATTATCATAGGCGTAGCCAGAGGGGTTTGGGGGGTTCAAACGGGGGGGTCCATGGGACCAAAGCCATCACTAGGAATTTAATAAAAATTATATTTCATATAGGGTAAGAGAAAATAAAATATAATAATTTACTCTAGCTAAAAAAAAAAAAAACCAAAATGATTTATAAATACCCTAAAATAATCTTAAATTTTTGAAAAAAATTTATTGATCCCACATCAAAATTTCTGGTTACCCCAATGTTTATTATCATCATTTAGAAATATCATCAATTAGCACCCCAAGCGCAGAAACGAAATAAATTTTAAAAATAAATTGAGGGGATATTGAGTAGCTTTGTCCACCTTCATTATCCTCAAGGCACTGAAGATGGTGCTTCGAAATATTTGCCAATTAAAAATAAATAGGCTTACAGATACAGTATGTCTAATTTAATAAGAAAATTTTTGTAATCGATAATTATGATGATTTCAGACTCTATTTAGTCCTATCTCACTCTGTCTACGGTAGGTCATGCTTTCAGTCTGAGAAATAGCCTTTATTTGGAAAAAAAATTTTTATTACGTTTTTTTTCGGCATTTTTGGCCATTTAGACCCCGTCCCTATTTGAATCGCTTACTGCAGAAAGGCAACTAGTCCAACAAATATGCATTTTAAGTTAGAGGTCCGTAGTTATCAATATATTAGGCCATGGAATTGATGAGAGAACCACACAAATAGTAAAGGGAATTTTAACTTTTTTTTTTTTTTTCTTTTAAAAAAAACACACTTTTTTCTCATTCACTCTCACATTCACACAAGTCTTTTCGGCAACTTAGGCCATTTAAGACTTTTTACGATAACCGTTATTTAATAATATATATTTATTTGGGGTCCAGGCATTCTTATTTAAGCCATTTGGTATCCAAATCGAGGGCTAATTTTGATTCTGTTTAGATGGACGTCGGATTTTCACTTTTAAAGTTTTGTTGATTGTTGTTTAGATATTGTCACTATTTGTAAACTCTCAGCCACGGGGAAGGAGAAAATTAAATTAAATAATGGCCTTCCAGCGGTTTCAATTATTCACAATCTCATCCTGTTGAAATTTGCGTATTACTATGAAGATTTTTGTCAGTTTGATAGCTAGATGGAAACTAACCCTAATGACCTTTCCGATTTATTTTTCCAGAATATCTTTAAACAAACAATCTATAACGATTGAGCTGGTCAATTTGGTTGCCTATCCTCCAAGTAACCAAAATCGAACGAATTTATTTACGTTTCCTTTACTAGCAAGAAGACGGAGGGAATTCCGGGCTCTTCTGAATTTGAGGCAATCCATTAAAAAGAAATATCTATTTCATAAAAAAGTTTTAAAACAAAAGAAATAGGAGATCCTGTTATGTAAATGATGATTAATAAATATTTAATACAATATTATCTTATATGAGGTTACAAATAGAAATATCGAGAGTGAAATTTTATTTATTTTTTTTAATTGTATTTCTTTTTTTTTCTGGAGCTCCCTATTTTATTTTTTTAGGGGTCGCTCCTTTGGATTTATATTTGTTATATGGACCCTCTTACGCATTAGTGTGTCAAGAGCCAGCTACCAATTTTTGAGAAAATTAACATTAAAGTTTTTTGTTTTCATTGGATTAGGCCCTATATATAATTTTTTTTGTCAATTGTGCAAGTAACATTAAATATAAATTTTTTTTAGGACATATTTCATAAAAAATACTCTTAATTATAGAATTTGAAACAATATTCCGTGCTTAACTCAATTTTTAATTTTTTTGGCGCTTGACACACTAATGCATAACAGGGTCCTTATGTAAAAGATTTCTGGATTCCTATGCAATTGCATCTTCTAATTGCTGACATGAACGTCCCGGAAAACCAATTTTCCATCCGAATCATGCTCCCTTGGCACTAGGGTTCAAATTTTATATGCATATTTTTGCATATTTGGTGAATATTGTATAAAATTATATATTTAAAACTTTTTAACATATTTTATTTTATTAAAGAGAAAGATGATAAATGATTAATAATTGCTGCTTAAATAACATGTCGATTCCAAGCGTTTTAATTATAAGGGCCGTAATGTGGTGAATTGAGGTGAAATCCACTGAGGAAGGAGTGCCAAATAGGTCTCCGAAATATATGGAAATATTGCCTTACTAACGAATTAAAAACAATTGCTGAAAATAAAGCGTTTTTCTTTTCTCTTTAATAAACCAAACTTCAGCAACACCACTTGAGGAGAATATTTTATTTTATTTTATTTTAATTTTTTAATTTTATGGAATTTGCAAAAAAAATCCTCTTTCAAAGACTTTTTTTAACAAAATACACAAACAGACAAAACATGCTGAGGAAAATTTTTTCTACAATAAGACCATTTGAGAAAATAAAATATGTGTTGGTTGATAATTATTTATACATAGTCCTAGGCGTTTATACGTCGCTATTTGATTGGTTGACGTTTTAAGACCAAATGGTCAAAAAAATTCATTTTTTGTCATTTGCAAACAACTTGAATAAAATTAATTATCAAACTATATGTAGATGTGTTAACGATGGGTTAAAATTTATTTCAGCAGGATCGATTGAAAATAAAACACAGTTGTTTATTTCTGAGGCATCCTTTAGGGCAGTGGTTCCCAACCTTTTTTGACCCATCGCCCCTTTCTGGAGGTTGACTAACACCTATCGCCCCCCCTTTACATTTTCATTGTATGCCTAATTTTAATTTGAAGTAAAGTCTAAATAATAAAGCAGTTTTATTATTTTAAACAATTTTATTAACGTAGGCCTATATACAGAGCCGCAGACAGACTTGACAGGCCCCGGGGCTACTTAGTAATACGCCCCCCCCCCAAAAAAAAAAAAAAAAAAAAAGTTTTTTTTTAGTATGTAAAAGGCTATTGTGGCCTTCATGCCAACACTTTTTTACACAGTTTTTGACACAACTTTTGAAATAGTTATACATAGCTTGCTTACAATATTTATTTAAATAAAGTTTTATAAAATTTTTTCAAAATTTCCTAAACAAAGAGTTACAAAGTTTTTATCGAGGCCAGATCTGGACAGAGAATTTCCGGGGAATCTGGGGGTATGGAAAATTTTTTGAAAATTAGCCACTGAAATCTGCATTTTTAGCTATCCTGAGTCGTGAAAAAGATCAAACTTGATTTGAGCTTAAAGGGCCCAGGCCCCATGAGAAAAAAAAATTCAAGAAAATGATTTTTTTAAATTGAAATTTAAGATTTGAGCTAAAAGTGACGTTTCAATTCTAGATTGGAATTATCTTCAGACTATTTTATTTTTATGATAATATTTTGTCCTCTTCTATCCTGACCATCCTGTAATAGGAGATTTTTCTCTTTGATTTTTTTAAATTTTAGTAAACTAATAATTTTTCTCCCTTTGAATACTCATCGCCCCCCAATCGCCCCCCGCTTATTTATCGCCCCCCTGAAAACCCAAATCGCCCCCTTGGGGGCGATCGCCCCCAGGTTGGGAACCACTGCTTTAGGGTAAAGGCCGGACAAAAAAATTTTTACTTTAAAACTCGAGTTTAAATCAGTAAAAATCATGGTATACCAGTTACCAGTAGTTGGAAGCCATTTATTTACTTGATATTTTTGTTGTCATATATGTTGCATATTTTAATAATTTTACTGCATATTATATGGCATATTAAGGAGGTTCTTACTGCATAAAAATCCGGTCTTTGGTTATTATGAAACCCCTTTTTTTGTTGTTTAAAAAATAAATTAAATAACAAAAAAGCAAAAAGTTTTCCAGTAATAATTAAGACATAGAAAATAGATAAAAATAAAATAAACAGCTTTGTTAAAAAAAAAATAATTATAGGTTTATAGATGTGCTCTTTTTGTAATGCGCAAAAAAATTTTCCATTTGATTTAAACAAGTTTTGATCGCATGAGTTCTACTAGAGAAAAAATAAATATATGTAAAAATATAAAAATCCTTAAATGAGATAAATAGATTCCATTCAAACTGGTTGAAGACCATGAAATGCATGCACTATGCTTTGTCACAATAACAATAAAATATAAATTTTTATTTTTTCACTAAATACTGCTACTTTATTTCTATACTATAATTATAGTAGTTTAGAAAACGATGGTGATGGAAAATTTTGAAGCGCCCTTTGGTTCCGTCCACTCATTTACCTGAGAATCTAAAGAAGAGCGCGAAAAAATTGGATTATAGGAACATGACAGGGAACTCAAAAGCTTTCTTTAACAATGAAATCATTCTCATATCAGTCAGTCAAACAATAAAAAAAATTCTATATTCACTGACGACGTTTCGAACGCGCATTTTGCTCATCATCAGGACAGAATGAAAGGTCAAGTATCGATGGGTTCAAAATAATCATACAAAGATTCAAAGATACACGCATACGGATGATATATGCAAATTAAAAGGAAAATTTTTTTTTAATATAGGCCTAATCCAAATTATACATGTAAAATGGATTTCTACTTACTCGTATATGAAAGTATTGTATTTTTTCTAAATAATTTAAATGTAGCATTAGTATGTGTTTATGTTCTCGGGCTTGGCGTAGATGGTAGCGCGCCTGCCTTGTATACCAAGGGTCGAGGGTTCGGACCCCAGGCATGTGTGAATGGAAAAAAAGTGTGAGTGTTTTTTTAAAAAAGAAAAAAATGTGTGTACATGTCTTTATAACATGTCTATATCATGTCTTTATATCAATATTTTGAAGTGTGTTCATCGGTGTTGATGACCTTTCGTTCTGTCCTGATGCTGAACGCGTTCGAAACGTAGACAGAGAAAATTGAATTTATTCTTTTTTATTTTTTGGCTGCCTGATCATCGTTTCTTAAATTAATAATGTCGCATTCATAACAATAAAGCTCTTTTTTACACCTATTCTTCTTTTATTGTTATTTGATAACTTTTATCAATCTACGTTTTGAAATTTTCCACTTTTTTTTCTCTCATGTTTTATAACTTGAAAATCCAGAGTATAAAACATTTCGAAATCTTTAATGCTCCTCAAGGCAGTGGGAAGGGATAAAGACGTGAGCACAAAGAAGGGTCAAAAAGGACAAGAAACCCAACAGGGATAAAAAAAAATTCTCTTGTCCGTAAAAATTAGTCGATAAACACTGTATACTATTCCTACCAAAATATTCCATCGCTCCTCTCTTAAAAAAAAATCTTTTCTGCAATGATGGAAAATTTTGAAGCGCCCTTTGGTTTCGAGGGTAAATTCCATTCATTTATAGCCGGAGAATATAAAAAAGAAAAAAAGGAGAGCGAAAATATTGAATGATAGGAAGGTTTTTTTTTTTTATTTTTACTTTCTCTTACCCTATATATATAGAGAGAGAAAGTACCGGTATTATGATCATGTCAAAAATTCGATGTCGAGATTTTGATGGATATACATGTTTTGAGGTCCCCTGAGTCCAAAAAAGTGGGTCGCGCAAATTGGTCTGTGTGTGTGTGGACATTTTTGACTATGAAGAAATTTAGCTAGGAAGTTGAAATTTTATATTTAATTTAGGCACCTTCCGGACTCGTGTTATTAAGCTTTCAAACAAAATCGGCCATAAAATACTAGTACTTTACTGATGTACTTTTTCAGTTTTTTTCGATTTTCTCAAAATTCGCTCCAAGGATTTTTTTTTTAAATTCATAAATCAACTATTTTTTAGATGCTCTTTAAAAAGTATACCAGTAAAATTTTTCGTTGAAATCGTATGAACTACACTTTACTAATGTACTTTTTCAGTTTTTTGCGATTTTCTCAAAATTCGCTGCAACGATTTAGTTTAAAATTCATAAATGAACTATTTTTTAGATGCTCTTTAAAAATTAATCAGTTAAAATTTTCGTGGAAATTGTTTGAAGTACACTTTACTGATGTGGAAGCATTCGTAGCTCAGCGCCATGAATCATCACGTGGTCAAGTTTGGAACTAAAGTGCTGAGAGCAACTAAATATATCTCGACACAAAAAATCTGGTGTGGCCAGCACGGTGCATAACTTTTTCTTACGGAAGGGTAAGAGAAAGTTGTGTGCTGTGCGCCAGTCACACCAGATTTTTTCGATTCAGGAGACCTCAAAACGTGTATATCCATCAAAATCTTGACATCGAATTTTTGACATAAATCCAATACTTTCTCTATATATTAACATATACGTAAGAGAAAGTAAAAATATTAATTAAACAATTTTATACAAAAAGTTTTTTTTCTTTAATAGATTTTGTTTTATTATTAATTAATGTAAATAACCAAAAGAAATGTTTCCGGTAATAATTTCAAGTTATGAATCACTTCCTTATAAATGAATAAAATAGTTGCTATTTAAATTATAATAATTAATCATTGTGCATTATAATTAATCGATTAGTATTAAGTAGCTACAAGTAACTAATTACTATAATAAGGTCTATTACCGTAAATGCGCAGAAATAGTTTGTTTATTTAACTATTGCATAACAGATTTGGTGAGTGGTCCATTTTGGGCGAGGTGAGCCTGTGATCATAGGAAAGGGCATCGTCCTAGACACGGGATTAGGAGATACAATCATAGATAGAATGTAAACAAATAGACCTGAAGGACCTGTTTGGAAATCAGTCACCGATGACGCAGAAAGGCAAAGGAAAGCTGACGAAGAAAAACATCTTCTGAAGAGCGACGCGTCGGAGTAAAAAGAAAGAAAAAAATCTGGTGTGACTGGTCGCACAGCACATACACAGTCTTCTCGGCAACTCAGGCTATATAACAATAAACATTTGGTATCGAAATGGCTTAAACAAAATAATCGGACTGCCTGGGATCCGAACTCGAGACCCGTGGTATAGAAGGCCAGCACGCTAGCCACTACACCAAGCCCGAGGGCCAGGGCTCTCTTTCACTCTACAAGAATCTAAGCGTCAAGGGTTCTAATAGTTAAAAGATGGAATTAATATTTTTAGTCTAACAGCTCTTTGACGCGCAGCTGTTCGGAAAGATAAAAAAAAAATGTTTTTATCCACAGGACGTGATATTTGGAAGCGAAAGAAAGATACGAGTTATGTTTACATTTGAAAACTAGGGCATAATGTTTGTTTGTTTTTAACTAGATAAATTGAAAAATTATCTCAAAAAGTGCTATGAGAAAAAAGTGGAAAGTTGAATCAGAACTAAATAATCTATTTTTTATAAAGGCCAAATTGATATGAGTAACAAAATAAAGGTACATTCAGTATGAATAGGAATATTCGACCCTCCGAAATTGAAAATTAATTATCTATAATAGTCACTAAACTTTGCTATAAAATACAAATACTCATAGGCGCCGGAACTGGGGGGGGCAGGGTACTTGCCCCCCCTGGCATCCTATAGGGGGGGGCAGAGGGGGGCAAAATTTCTTCTTTTATTTCATTTATTTTTAAAAATGATATATTTTTACTTTTGAAAAATAAAATCTTCTAAATTAAAAAAATTAAAAGAGTAAAAAATTCATTTTTTTCCAAATTTTTCCAAAAATTTTTGATAAAATCACTAGCAAATTTTTAAAAATTTTAATTTTATTAAAATTGTGATTTTATTTAAAATTTTTAAAGTTTTATAGTAGATTTCTTTTTGTTTTATACTATTTGAACATATTAAATTATTTTAATTTTCTAAAAAAATTTCTTGCCCCCCCCCCGAGTCAAATTCGTTCCGGCCCCCTGCAAATACTGTATACATTTTTGTGGAAAAAGAACATTCATATCAAAGTACCATGGAATTCTAACAGTAAGTTAAAAATAGTAAAAAAAAAAGGTTAAGTTACGTTCGAACCCTTGACACCCCGACAGCTACACCACACCTGTGTCTCTAAGCAGCTCCTTAATAAATTTATTTATTTTGTAAGAAGTTATTAAAAGAACGAGGCTGCTAAGTTAATTTCATTTATTGTTTTAAGCCAGTATTATCGTTTCGGTTTTATAGGATCATTTTCAGGTTCAAACTATTGCAAACAATTATCTCGAAGGATTCAATCCTTAGTTTTTATGCCTAAAAAAACATAAATTTTTGGTTAATCCAAGTAAGTATTAATTTGTATGAATCCAGAAAGAGAGCTGATCCAGAAATATAACTTATTTTTACTTTATATAACATTTCAAATATTATAATTTATCAAATAAAATTAGAAAGATTTGCCAAATATTTATTTATTATTTACTATCATTTATTTGTTTATATTAAACAAAAACGAATCCTTCGTTCCTTCCCGGCAGAGATTATCTTTATATCATTTAAATAAGAAACAACACAAATTTCTTTGTTTATTTTCCTTGGGAATATTCGAAGAAGATAATGAGCCCCTCGGCTCTCGTTTTGTCTACGTGCCTCCTGCAAGGCCGAAGACGGGGTGAAAAAAATTCCTTGACATTGATCCTTTTCTTAAAAATCTGGTGTGACTGGCGCACAGCACACAACTTTCTCTTACCTTCGGTAATCGAAAGTTGTGTACTGTGCTTGTCACACCAGATTTTTTGTGTCGACATGTATTTAGTTTCCGACAGTAGGGTACAATTGCAAGATGTAAAATTTATAAGTATGACAAAATATTTATATTTTGATACCATGGAAACCATTTCTCCTATCTTTTCTATGGAGAACAAGAGTAAAGTGGTCTTCAGAAGATTTCAATCACAAAATGAGAATATACATTTTAAAGAGAATCTAAAAAATAATTGATTTTTTGAATTTTAAAAAAAATCGTTGGAGCAAATTTTGAGAAAATCGAAAAAAACTGAAAAAGTGAATCAGTAAAGTACTAGTACTTTTTGGTCGATTTGCAAAAGCTTCGTGTCAGGTCCCATGGGGGTGCTAACTTAAATATAAAATTTCAACCTCCTAACTCTTTTCGTTCTTGAGATATTTTGTTCACAGACACACACCCACAGACACACGACAGACCATGTCGCGAAAACCACTTTTTTGGATTCAGGGGACCTCAAAACGTGAAGATCCATCAAAATCTCGACATCCGAATTTTTGACATGAATCCAATACTTTCTCTCTCTATATATATTAACATATATATAGAGGTAAGAAAGAAATGTAAAAACTAATTAACTTGACAGAATGAGAAGCAGACAGACAGACAGACAGCTAACCTTTAATTTACTTTTTATAGTCTTTTGACAAAAAATACACAACCTGAAATTAAAATAAGTCAAATTGCAAAGGAAAGTTACAAAAGGGGTTGTAATTTATAAAAAAAAAATAAATACATGTCTAAATAATATTTGCGGCTGCCATCCAACGAAACCTGGAAGATAAGATGGATATAATACAAAAAAAAAAAAAAAAATCATACGTTTTTACGATCGGGAGAAATAGGACAGGCCGGCCCGTCGAACGGTCTGATGCCTGTTGAAAAGAGGAAGGAAGAGACAGACATTTAAAGAACTGAAGGACTGCCTGTCCCAGCTCGAGCAGCTCGTGGTCGCCATCCACTTACCCACAAGATGTGGGCCCCTGAGCAAATCCTGGCTGCAAGGGCGGATGCAAGGGGGTAAAGAGTTACCCCCCTGAGATTTGAGGAAAATATTTTTTTGGGAAAAAAATTGTTTTTAACCCAGATAAGCCGGAGAAATTTTTTCTTTTAAATTTCAAAAATTTCATTTTACTTCATTAGCTATATTCATTAAATAAGCCTTTAAGTATAAAAAATTTTTTTTACTTGAGGTTAATTAATTAGGGGTTTTTCGCGCGTCCTACATATAGGACGCGAGGCTTATAAGGGGTCAAAACACACAATTTAATTTCTATACGTTTTCTTGTTCAACACATTGCAAAATTATTAAAAACACATTTCTGAAAGGAAGTAAATAGGTATATTAAAACTAAAGACTAATTAAAACTAACTTTTATTGTGAAATTTATTTTATTTTATTTATTTTGTATACCCAATCCAACCCTACATCGAGTTGGTTGTTTTCTTAGAACATTACACCTGCAACGAATGTGCTTTTTCTGAGGTGCAAACCTATCTTATCTTGAATTTTTTCTTGATTTGACTGCCGTCCATTCGATTTCTTTGGTTTCTTGTAAGATTCCAAGATTGAAATTGCGATCTTTCTTCAAAAAGGCAGTTCTTTCATTTTACCCTGGCCATTCCGGGGTAGAAGCCAATTATTATTTATCGCAACATCCAAAAGATGGTTAAATTATTACAACGAATTAAATTATTATTACAAACTCCTTTTTGAAATGTGTTTTTAATAAAGAAAAATACAATTTCTTTCCCCGAATACAAGTTCTTCTGTATATAAGGTTATATTTTGATCAGCCAGATCAACACCGCCCATATATTTATTTTAGTATAAATTAATCCTGGATGTTTTATGGGGTTTCGAGACATTTTTTAAATGAATAACTCGTAATATTTTGTAAAGTGTAAATCGGATTGCTATTTGACGCTAGAGTCACCACAGTGACTTCCCAATTTGGGGTAAAGAATTTTTTTTCTGTAGATTCCGAAACAAAATCCTCTTTTTCCTAAGTTTCCAGAGCTTTAGCAAAAGTGCAACCCTTAAAAATTAAAAAATAAACATAAAAAAATAATATAATTATTATAATACATATAAGTTATATTGAAATAAATAAAGGCGACAAGATGGTGGATTGTCCTAGCGTCCTATATATAGGTCGCCTATATTCAACAAGCAAAATAAATAAATAAATAAAATATGGTACTAATTTTAAGATTTGTTATTAAAAAATACAATTAATCATGAATATAATTTTGTCATAAAACTTTAAATTAAATAAAAAATAATTAAGTAGATTATCTTACAAAATTAATTTGGAGGTCGAACATTTTGAAGCACTAGAAGCTCTTAGAAAATAATTTTTTTTTCTAACATAAACTAAATAAATTTTCAAATAAAAAATATACAGTGTAATTAGAGGTATTAAAGATTAAAATATCAGAAGCCCATCCAAGAATATTAAAAAGAAATAATTTTAAAAAAATTATTTATTATAAAATTTCTAGCGTCCTATATATAGGACGCCAGGCTTATCTGGGTTAATATAAAATTTAAAAAATTAATACTCAAAAAATTTGATTTGTATATAAAATTCTGGTAAACAACTACAGAATGCACCTTTAAATTACCGATAATAAGAAAAAATTGTGTGCTGTGCGAATCAGTCACACCAGATTACCCCTCCGAGAAACTCCTCTGGATCCGCCACTGCCTGGCCGTCCAGTTAACATAAAAAATAAAGCTTTAAAATTTCATGAATCCGTGTTTCCACCTGGATAGGTCGGAGCCCCTGCTGCACTAATTAAGTTCAATAAATAAAGACTAGGTATAAATGGCCTCTGATGTCGAAAAAGATGGTAAAATAATATTAATATTTATTCTTTTCTAATGGTTCACATGCGTTTAAGGACTATATTCACAGATAAAGCCAGGTAAATTTTTTTTTTTTTTTTTTTTTTTTTTAATAAAAAACACAAACTTTTTTCTCATTCACACTCACATTCACACACACATTCACACAGTCTTTTCGACAACTTTCAGGCCATTTAAGTCTTTAAACGATACTCGTATTTATATAATGTATATTTATTTGGGGTCCAGGCATTCTTATTTAAACCATTTGCTATCCAAGTGGCTTAAATAAAATCATCGGACTGCCTGGGTCCGAACCCGCGACGTTTGGTATACGAGGTTAGCACGCTAACATCTACGCCAAAGCCCTGAGGGCAGGTAAAAATTAAAAAAAAAATAAATATTAGCAATTGTTTTGAAGAAGTTTATGACAAGATCATATTTGTTTTGTGTGCATCCGGTTTCAAGGGCATCCGCAGGATTTTTTGCAGGGGGGGGGGGCAAATCACTTCCAGATAAGTTAAAAAAAAACGTACTTTGATATTAATAATGTTATACACCTCTTGGGGTATTTAAAGCTTTCTCACCGTGGCAGGTGGATGTGTACTGAGAAAGGTTTTTTATATTTTTTTTGTTTTACACATTTTTACTTTTCTCTTACCTCTATATATATATTAATATATAGAGAGAGAAAGTATTGGTTTCATGTCAAAAATTCGATGTCGAGATTTTGATGGATCTTCACGTTTTGAGGTCCCCTGAATCCAAAAAAGTGGTTTTCGCGACATGGTCTGTCTGTCTGTCTGCTGTCTGTCTGTCTGTGTGTGTGTGTGTGTGTGTGTGTGTGTGTGTGTGTGTGTGTGTGTGTGTGTGTGTGTGTGTGTGTGTGTGTGTGTGTGTGTGTGTGTGTGTGTGTCTGTGTGTCTGTGTGTGTTCAATTTTAAGCATGAAGGAATTGAGCTAGGAGGCTGAAATTTTATATTTAAGTTAAACACCCCCCGGGACCGACAAAATAAGCTTTTAATCAAAATCGGCCAAAAAGTACTAGTACTTTACTGATGTACTTTTTCAGTTTTTTTCGATTTTCTCAAAATTCGCTCTAACGATTTTGATTAAAATTCAAAAATCAATTATTTTTTAGATGCTCTTTCAAATGTATATTCTCGTTTTGCCCTCAAAATTGTTTGAAGCACACTTTACTCTTGTGCTTCATAGGAAAGATAGGAGAAATAAATGGTTGCCATGGTAACCGAATTTAAATCTTTTTCTTTTTATTAGATTAAAAATCAATTATTATTTAAACGCCCATTTTTTTTTTTCGAGAAAACATATCTCTCTCTCTCACAAAACTATCTTCTCTTTCTACGCGTTTTAAATTTTTCTACCTTATCTTCGCATTTGACCAATGTTAATTTCCTATAGGGATTTGTATGTTAATTTCGATTCAAAAGGGGGTCCCCTTTGGAACTTTTTACGCATTTAAAATTTTTTTTCCAATTCTTATGAAATTTTGTATTTATTTACGAATCTATATTGTGTATAAAATGTCCAAATATGAGATTAAAATTTTGAAAAATAACCATAGTTTATTTCAAGCAGTCAACATTTAAAATGCAAGTTTGAAACTAAGGTGCTATGGGAAACTAAATATATCTCGACACAAAAAATCTGGTGTGACCAGCACAGTGTGCAACTTTCTCTTACCGAAGGGTAAGAGAAAGTTGTGTGCTGTGCGCCAGTCACACCAGATTTTTT
>JAKCPI010024271.1:0-15471 GCA_023213315.1 Euborellia annulipes | reverse complement strand
TTTTTCTCGATTTAATTGTTCTGAGAATCGGTGACGTCATTACATTGTTTGAAATCAGGTTATATATTTTTAGACGATGGATGGCAGAAAGCCAGCTTTACCAAGCGACTATCTCTTTCTTCCTCTCATGGTCTTCCCTCTCTTTCTATTTGGGTGAATAAATCTCAGCATTTTTATTTTCTTTTTACTTATGAAATGAACAAGTTCCCAACTTGTGCTTCCATCTACCACCGATCCATAAAAACAAACAAAAAGTTGATGAATCTTCCAGGAGAGATCATCATTCTAACTTGTCAACGATGTCCCCTGTGATTTTTCACTATGATCCTTTTCCAGTCACTTATCAAGGAAGAAGGGAAACATTTCTAAAGTGATTAAATCATCTGTACTGAAATCAAACAGTTTTCATTGAACATTTATTTCTGTGTTTCACTATGCTACCATTATATTAAATTTAAATAAACTCTTAATTTAATTATCCATACACATTAAAAAGACATTTTTTTTGAATTGCTTTGAAATTAGTGGTTCATTTTAATTCAATGGTGGATTAGGACTTAATAAGTGTATGTTTTATGACGATGGCTTCGCTGTCATTACCGCGGGTTTTGCAGCCTCGAAAGACCAGTCTTGAACTAGAAAAAGAAAATTTCGAGAAATTTCCAGGTATGTGTGTCATTATTTATTTCAACATCTATTAACAATTCAAAACGTTTGTATTGTTTTAAACCACACTTAATAATACTATATTCATCCATTTCTTTGATTTTATTTAAATTTAATTTTTTTTTTAAATTTACTGTCATTTCAAAAAAAAAATTAATTAATTTGAATGAATTTATATTCATTTTTAATACAAAATCTGTCTGGTTAGCTTCAAAGTGAATGAAATCAGCCAAATAAATTAAAAATTATTTTTAAATTTATTCCAGTAAAAATGTCACTTTGACAGATTCTTTTTTTCAAAAATAATATTATTCAGGTGTTGCAGAGATATAAGCCCAAAGGAGTTGTTTTTAATTTATATATACATACTGATTTTTTTTTTTTTAAACTCACACTTTTTTCACATTCACACTCACACACACATTCACACAGCGTCTTTTCGGCAACTTAGGCCATATAAGACTTTTACGATAACCGTAATATTAATAATATATTTATTTGGGGGCAAGGTTAAGTATCTACTGATTTAGATTGTGTAGGTACGATTTTAAAAACATATATCTAAATAAATGAACATATACAAGCATCCTATAAATCAAAATTGATAAAATTTGGTCTAATTAGTATGCCAGTAAGTTTTATTATTTCAAATAATTTGAATTAAAAGAAATTAGAAAACATTTTGAGAACTAGGCATTTTTGGAAGTCCAAATATCATTTTCATAGTAATCTATTTACTCAGAATCAAGTTATTCAAAAAGGAATGAACACTTGAGTTTTTTTTTTTTTTTTTTTTTGAATTTTAAAATCTGAAAGTTGATTATCTAGAACAATGTTTCCCAACCTTATAAAGTCAACGGTACCCCAAAGGTGCGTTGGACCCCCCCCCCTAACAAAACGACATTTTTTCCGCTCTCCGGAAAATTTTTTCCGCGTAAATACCTGAAAAAATCTGTTTTAATTGTATTAATTAATCAATTCAGATGGTGAGGATAGAGAAACTAAGTATCTTTCAAATCTGATGCTCCTCTAAACCCCCCTCTGTAATTTTTTTTTAGGTTCTTTTTCGGCATTTAAGGCCATTTAGATAACGTCCCTTTTATCTCAAATGATTGATAGCCAATTCAATTGAAATAAATTTTCCTCACTTGGAACGGAACCCCAGGGTATATAATTTATATTTGAGTGCTTGACTAAAAACTTGATCTAAGCAAGTTTGCAATTTAAAATTTGTTTCTTTTAAATATCATCAATATTTTAGTGGCCCTCGGGGCTTGGTGTAGAGGTTAGCGTGCTAACCTCGTATACCAAACGTCGTGGGTTCGAACCCCAGGCAATCCGATGATTTTATTTAAGCCATTTGGATACCAGATGGCTTAAATCCCCCCTTAAAATGTAAAAACAAAAAAAAAGATTAAAAAAAAACAAAAATTTTTTTTTTTATATTATTTTATATAAAATTTTTCTTGAAAAATTTAAAAATAAAAATAAAAAAAAAATTTTAAGATAAAATTCAAAAAAAATAATAAAAAAAAAAATTAAAAACAAAATACCTTCTTAATTCAAATCTCAAATTTTTGGTCTTTAACACATAAAAAGCAAAAGAATGCCTGGACCCCAATATAGACTAATTCATAAATAACGGTTATCGTCAAAGTCTTATATGGCCTAAGTTGCCGAAAAGACTGTGTGAATGTGAGTCTGAATGGAAAAAAAGTGTGAATGTTAAAAAAAAAAAAAAATATTTTAGTAATTATCTATTGGGGTTCTAGGCATTCTTATTTAAGCCATTTGGTATCCAAATGGCTTAAATAAGATCATCGGACTGCCTGGAGCCCGAACCAGCCACTTTTGGTATGAGGCTAGCCCTCTAACCCCTACACCAAGCCCAAGGGCCCTCGACCCTTGGTATACAAGGCAGGCGCGTTACCAGAATTTGTTCTATAAAATATTGACAGATTTTACTCATTTTGAACTGATGTCAATCTTCTTTTTAGTATTTTTGTAACAAAATATAGACCTAATATTTATGTTTTTTTTTATAGATAAATGATAAAATTTTGAGCATAAACATCTTGTTAATATTGGATTAAAATTAGGTTAGAGATAAAGATTATTATGAATCCCACTATGAAGAAGCTAAAAACTCTCAAATTTAATTTGACTAAAATATAAACAATAGATAAATAAATAATCTAAATACCTAGTAATATAGATGAATAAATTTATCATACATACACACCATTCAGAGAAACTATGAAAATCAAACGTGGCTTTTTTAAGTATAATCATTGTTTTATGATAATAACTAATCTTATCTGTAAAACCGCCGCCCCATTTATTGAATATACAACTTTTAAGACTATTCTACTGTTAAGCACTAAGTAGATCAGGTGTTAGTTCCCAAATGATTAATTAGTTTTAAATAATAAATATGATTAGTGAAGTTTTTCTTTTGCCGCCATTGC
Source organism: Euborellia annulipes (assembly GCA_023213315.1). Lineage (NCBI taxonomy): Eukaryota > Metazoa > Arthropoda > Insecta > Dermaptera > Anisolabididae > Euborellia > Euborellia annulipes. The sequence goes on along the minus strand of JAKCPI010024271.1, from coordinate 12,337 downwards.
ATGATAAAAGTCTTTGGAAATATGTAAGTTTTTCTATTTACATATTTAATTTCGTTTTTAAAGAAATATATTGCTCACCTAAAAAAAATTGTGACACAGGGATGGAATCGAAGATTCAAAAATATTCTCTCTTTTCCATATGAAAACAAACAATACATACCGTGCTGAATGATACAAATAAAAAAAAATCTAGTGTTATGCACAGTATACAACTTTCAAATACCAAAGGTAAGAGAATGTTGTGTGCTGTGCTTATCACACCAGATTATTTGGGTCGACATATTTAGTTTCCGACAGTATATATTTTTCATTTTTTTTCCTCCACTTAGCTCGCGACTATAGGAGCTAATAACAGTATCAAGATATTAATAATAAAGATACTGAACTTTCAGGGACACACAGGGATCCACACGCCTGCACCAGGGAGACACATTTTTCTTCTGGTCACTTTAGATCTATTGTGTGTGTCCCTGGTGCGGGCGTGTAGATCCCTCAATCATTTTTTTGATCATTTTTACTCTGGCAACCTCGTAGCCTTCATGCTTTATTTTTAACACTCTCACAGACAAACCATTTTGGTGGACCCTCAAAATTTTTGACAAGAATACAATACATTCTAAAAATATTAAGAGAAAATACAAAGTTAATAATCAGAAAAGGATATTCGAAAAAAAATCCGCGGTGAATAAAATTAAAGACTTTGTAGTTAGCATATAACCCTATTTTCTTGGCCTTAGTATTTACTCTGGGCTGATTAAACTGACTTTTGTGATACTCAGTAGGAAAATAATAAATTGATTTTAAATTATTGCTCTTGAATAATGATCTTAAAATAATCTTAAAATACGTTTTAGGGCGTTATATCATTTAAGGATATTATATTTTAGAACAAAGATTCAAATTCATGCATTAGTTAACTAAGAAAATTAATTAATTTTTGTTAAAAAATTTCTATTTCAAGCTTACACGACTCTATTTATTGGTTTCTCTCTTATTAGCTATTAATATTTATTTTTCAAATTTATTCATATTAATTTTTTTTCTTTGTTTTAAATTAATTGTGTAAAAGAAATTCATTATATTAATATTTTGAACAAATGACAGACATTAAAATTTTTTTTTTATATAGAGGAATCTGTTTCCTCTTTTTTTGGACTATCCCCTTCTTTTACATTTCCTTTGTATTATATGCAGCATCCTGTTCATGCTCCATCTGTATTGGATTTATCAACATCAAGATAGGGAATATGATAATTTCTTAAAAAACAAAATCAACCATTTATTCTGATTAATTCTTTACAAATATAATTTCTATATATTTTTCCTTTAATTATAATGATGATTATATGGATAAATAATTACATATAAACCAGTGACTTTCCACATGTTAATTTATGAGATCTTTATCTTAATCAGGGACGCCAAACAGGCGGCTTTCGAAGAGATCTTTTTGGCCCCTGATTATCTAAAATAAATTGAAAATAGGACACTATTTTACGTCAACATTAGCATTTATATTAAATTCATTTAATTTGTAAATGTGATTTGGCCCGCGTGAGTGGCATGAATTGGCTCGTGTTTTAATCGAGTTTGACACACCAGATCTAAATAAAACTCCCGATTTCTGAAACATTTCGACTTTTATTTAATAAATCCATCATCTGAATTGAGCATAATATTTAAAAAAAATTTTTGTTGTAATGACTGAAGATGGAGTTAAATAAAGTCGAAACGTTTCACTGTTTTCAACTCAAATTTTGTTAGCTTACTTACTTACTCTTTCATACTATTTTTAAATTAAATCATATTGGTTATTAATTAATTTAAATAATTATGAACTGAATCTTTTTAAATGACAACAAAAAAATTCAGCCTGTGACATTTGAAGTCTTCCCCGTGGGAATTTTATATCAGTAAGCATTTGCTAATTTTTTCCAATGTTGCTGTTATTTCAGATTTTAAAAAGTATATTAATCCGCTCGACTATCATATTTCTTTTTCTTTTTGTTTAATCATTGATGATTCTTTTTCTCTTTATTCTTTAAATAAAAGGAGCATGACCTAATGTAGGTGCTTAGAATCAGTCTTGAATGGAATCAATCAATACACAAGCAGAAATTCTCTCACAAGCAACAGGCGCATTGCTCAATCATTACATTGAACAGGTTTTCCTATGAATGTGATCGCTATAAGAATAATAATAACAAAGACTTGTCCACTATTTCCTTATTTGATTAGGCCTATCGTATGAATTTCATAAGATTCCTTATTTGTTCAAAAAATAATTATTAATTTATTAAGAAAAAAAATATATTTTAAAGACCTTTTTAAGAAACATAATACATAATTAACAAGGCGTTTTTTCCTTCCTGCTTATTACAATATTAACACTGTAGGAAAGAATTAATTTTTGTGTGAAATAAACGCTTGTAATAATAATTGTTGTTAACTAGCAAATAATTAAAGGATGAATTATTCTTTGATAATTTATTTCAAGATAAATTACCACTGGGAATTTTATTTTATTCAATCCACCTAGGGGCTAAGTGGCACAACTATTGTAGGATTAACCCCCCAGGAGAAAAAAGTCTTGGCTTTAAGTTCTTTTCATTTAAATAATTGATTGTTTTAAACTAGAATTCTGCTTGGTGCCAAACAGGATAGTCTCTTAAAAAAATGCATTATCTCCCTCATTAAAAAAAAAAATTTGCGCCACTGCTAGCACGAAAACACAGACCTTAAAACCAGGCAATATCCTGGCAACTCTTGAAGATCCTATCTCTTTTTCCTTGTTGAGATTAACTCCTTAGTACATATGTTAGATCTCGCTTCATGTTGCAACCGAAATATGTGTTTGTTTCCTTTCCTAGAAGTGACAAAACATATACTTAAATTATTAGTAATTTTGAATATCAATTGTTTTAAATTTTGTCCAAATGCCCAAAATAATCTGATTAAAGGATTCGGAAGTGATTAAAATTAAGTAAAAAATTTAGAATTTATTGAAAAATAGCTACTAATAGGGCTAAAATTTTTACTACCAAGTGGTATAAAAGCTACAAAAGGCCAAAAAATGTATTAAAGAAATAAGATAAAATTTTTGCCTTATTTCTATACTGAATTTTCCATCTCCTACATCCTGGAATCCGTGTTTGAACTTTTGATAAATTCTCCTGGAAAGGCCCTCCAGATAGATAGGAAGATGGGACATCTTCATTTGGTATAAATCAATATGCCTGAACCCCAAAAAATTATCGTATTCTCATGAGTATCCTTTAAAAGTCTAAATGACCTAAGATGCCGAAAAGTAAAAAAAAAAAAAAAAAAAAAATTAATATTTGCTAAATCTACCAATTAAAAAAAAAAAGTTTTTTGGCATCTTAGGCCAAAAACTTTAAAAGATAGACATTATGGGAATACATTTAATTTTATTTTTATTTTTTAATTTTTTTTTTTTTTTTTTTTTTCCTCTCCAATTTTTTTCGTATTTTTCTCTTATTTTTTTTTTTTTGGGGGTGGGGGGCCCCGCCCCCCCCCCCCCCCTTATATACGCCCCGACTTTAATAAGGTAACTTGCATATAAGGGGAAGTGAGCTTTATTGGTGTAGGTCATGATTATCCTTTAAAATTTTATCAGGGTCCAGGCTTATTTATTTATACTATTTGGTATCCAAATGATTTAAATAAATTCATCAGTCTGCCCGGGATCCGAACCCACTCCCGTTAGCTTTTAGGTTATCAATATTGGTCATCATCTATCATCTCTAACCTCTTGGTCACAATGGGGGGGGGGGGGGGTCTGACAATCTGCATATCCGTCCCTGGTTCTACTTCCGGTACACCCAGTGGCGTAACGTAAGCCTCCTACGTAAAATTTGTCTTTGAAAGGGCCTGGGGCCCCTCAAGGCTCCGATAAAAACGGAAAAATTTAGATAAAAAAAAAATTAATGAAAATTTGTCTTTGAAAGGGCCCGGACCCTCAGGGTTCAGGGATATACTGTATTTTAAAAATATTTTTTGGAAGGTCTAATAATGGGGCCCGAAATAAAGGTTTGCCCCCGGCAAACCAGCTAAAAAACGTTACGCTACTGGGTACACCTATATTTTTCGGCTGTTGATTTAGTAAATATTAATTATATGCATTTTCTTCACGAATCAAAACGTGATTCTTATACAGTAATTTTTTGGTTATCACAACAATATCTTGAATTTCAAACAAATTTTTTCAATTTCATTTAAGGTCTTTTTCAGCATCGAATGCAATTTAGACCCCTTCTCTATTTATTTCATTTGGTTTGGTAGCCAAACCAATTGAAATAAATTGTCGCATGAGATGCGAACCCGTGACCCTTGGTACAAATGACCAACACGCAAATTTGTAGTTTAACTCAATATTTATACAGCCCCATAGCATATACGCCTAATCGAGACGATAAATCCTCGGCTTTTACTTAAATGACTTGTCAGTCCCGAGGAAGTACTTGATTAAAGCTCAAAATTTTTATTTCATTACCTCTCTGGCCTTCCATGCTCACTCCGAACCTCGAAAGTTCATAAGGGTCCCCTTGAGATTTTTTTCCCTTAGTGCACACCTGTTTAGAATTATGCTGGTCCCTGGACCAGGTGTTCCCACTCAGCTTCCTTTCTCCTTGTTTCTGAGCTTCCTCAATGAATTAAAATAAGAATAGATTTGACACGCAGCAAAAACTTCGCCTGTTCTAAAAGGATGTCGAGTTTCTATTAATAATTCTGTCATTAATAGGTCACTTTATAAATCATTGTTTAATTATTCTTTTACAAATTTTTTGATAAAAGATAATAAGTAAGAAAAAACCTTTCCTTTTTTTTTTTTTTTTAAATGATTTTTTAATTTTATTCATTGAGTAGAAATTTTCTAATTTTTTTCTTGTAATTCCAAAATAAAAATTTTTTTTTCTTATCATTCTGTTTTGTTTAGAGGGAATACCCAGAGTGTATGTGATTCATGAAATTAAAATGTCTCAAAAAGTTTTTTCTTATGAGTGATCAAGCGACGGGTTCCAGGAATTTTTCTTTTTTTATTAGGCAAAAGGCAGACCCATCCATACGTTTCGGTCACATATGGGACCATCCTCAGGGCCAGGTTAATGTCTGAAAATACATATATTCCTCGCCAAGTTATATTGGGCATACACAATTGCATGTAGCTTAATCATGACAATGCCTCAAATTATGTTGTTCCCATACCATGGACAGAGAGTGAATAAAAAAAAAAAAATTAATATAATTACAAATCAAATTTTTACGTATACATTAAAAATAATTTTTTTTTTTTCGAAAAAAAAAGTATTTTTTTTTTTTCAAATCTCGGGGGGGGGGGGGGTAAGTACCCCCCTTACCCCCCCTGTATCCGCCCTTGGAGCCATCATGCCTTCATACAATTTTTGAAAGAGAATCCTTCAAATACTGTATGTAAATATGATTACACACAGTGCCTGATTACCCATTAGGCAGAGTAGGCGATCGCCTATGGGCCCCACGCTTTTTAGGAGCCCCGCAATATTAGAATTTTTTTTTTTAAATTTATGAAAATAATAAAATAAAAAAGAAGATATTTATATATATTTTATTTTTTTTTTTTATTTAACATCTTATCTCTACCTTAAGAAAATTGTCCAAGGATAAACCTATTTAATAGCATATATATATATAGACCTTTATGATACTACTGGACTACACTAAAAACTTTAATCTATTTATTTAAATTGATTGGTAGCCAATTCAATTGAAATTAATTTTTGTCGAGGATACGAACCCACAACCCCTGGTAAAAGAGGCAACCATCGCATATAATTATTTTTCGGGGGGGAGGGGGGAACTCAATTTTGAAAATTTACTCCACTCTTCCTCATTTATAAACATTTTAAAATTAAATAATGTTTTATTTGAAAATACTTTATGAAAATTTTTTAAAATTTATAAATTTCGATTTTTTCACAAGCTCCGTGAGGACATTTTCGGGGGGGGGGGGGGGGGGCTAAAACTGTTGTGTAATGAAATTATATTGGTAAAATTATTAGCTGACAGGGCTCCTAAGGGCCTCCATCTTGTTTAATCCGGCACCATGGGCGTAACTAGAGAATTTGGCTGGGGTGGGCCATGGGCCCAGCTTTCTTCCGGAGGGCCTGGAAAGCCCCATATTTTCTCAATTTTTCTTGAGACAGGGAACTTTCTAGGAGGGGGGGGCACAGGTTTCTAGGGGCAGGCCCCCCGGCACCCCCTAGTTACGCCCATGTCCGGCACTAACTATACACAAATAAAGATACAATATAAAGGATACAAATAAATAAGACTACAAACAAATAAGAATACTAAGAAATAAGAGTACATTTTTTTTATTCCTAGCCCCTTCTTTGGGCGCGGTGCCCATTTTATGCTAATTTTATGTAAATTTTTATTTATTTTGTTTTTTCAATAATTTAAATTTTCATTCAAAAGTAAGCCAATTCAAGGCCTTGGCTCATACAAAGAATCCTCAGTCTCTCGGTGAATAGACCTAGATAGGAGAGTTGGAGGAAGAGCTCGTGTTGAGACGGGAAGTGAGACCGGCACACACAGACTCACTAATTTTCACAAATACAAAGACATATCCCCATTGAGATATGGTGATACTCACGCGCACACTATCCCACCTAACGGAAGAGCTTCTTATATTCGAATCGTTATACATGCTTGAGATAATTCTTCAATAAAATTTTTTCTATTAAAATAAACTCGTCTGATTTCTCTTAATACTCGTTCTTGTAGGAAATCTTCAATTATTTCATTAATTATTTATTTAATACCTTTCGAGGGTTTTTTTTTTTAATTAATCCTTTCGGCCAAAGGCCATCAAAATTACATAATGAAATAACATAGTAAGAATATCAATATATAACTTACAAAATACATAATAAAATAACTTAATAGAATTAAAAAATAAAATTAAAATTACATAATAAAAGTCCATGTACATATTATTAAAGTAATACGGTATCTACTCTGGTATTGGTTGGTGATGATGAAAGCTGAAGATCAGAGATTAGTGAAATATTGACCTATTGATTACAATGCTATTTTATTTAAAGTACATAATTTGAATATGCTTTTTTTTAACCTTTCAAGGGTTGCAAGTAATATTACAAAATATATTTATTTCTAAGCCTAAAAACTCTGAATTTAATTATTATTTTAATTTAAATAATCTACTTTTTTTTTAAACATTCACACACTTTCACATTCACACTCACATCCATACACACAGTCTTTTCGGCAACTTAGGCCATTTAAGACTTTTAACGATACTCGTATGTTTAATATATCTATTGGGGGTCCAGGCATTTCTATAATCTACTTAATTGAAAAGAAAATTCTAAAAATTTTTGCTAATTTTTGAACCATTGAACAATCAATTATTTTAAAAATTTATTTGACTCCTGGGATATACACACAATTCCGCTATCTCCTCTTGTTTTTTACTATCAAAATAATACAACATTTTAAAAATTTTATTAAAAAACTGAGTTTACAAATTATATTGGAGGACTGTTAAAAATCCCTCGCCAAAAAAAAATTTTTTTAGGAAAAAATTTTTTCTCCCTAAAAAAAAAAATATTTTCAGGGGGGAAAAAAATTTTAAAAAAAAAAAAATAAATTTTTTTTTAAAAAAAAAATTTTTTTTTCCCCCAAAACTAAGGTGCCAAATTTTGGTTTTGGGTAAAATTTTTTTTCCCTAGTATTATTAGGCCCTCGGGCTTGGCGTAGTTAGTAGAGCGCCTGCCTTGTATTCCAAGGGTGGAGGGTTCGGATCCCAGGCAGTCCGATGATTTTATTTAAGCCATTTGGATACCAAATGGCCAAAGCTATCGTTTAAAAGTCTCATATGGCCTAAGTTGCCGAAAAGACTGTGGGTGTGGGATGAGTGGGGCAAAAGTGTGAGTGTTTAAAAAAAAAAAAAATTATTTGAGGAAGAAAGAGTAAAGAAAATTTTTCTCTAGTGAAATTGAAATTTACTTTTTTCTTTTATTTATATTGTAGATTTAAATAACTTTTCTTAGAATTTTTGAACGGTACAAGAGTTTTTCCACCCCGTCCAGGATCTAGTTATGCCGAGAATTTTAACGCATCATAGACTTGAATAATTTATTTAATTATCAGAAAAGTAAGAAATTTAAAAAAAAAAAAGAAAAAAAGAGAAACAACTAATTTCTATTTTTTTTTTTTTTTTTTTTAATGTGGAACCTTGAGCTCGTACATCTCCACTTCTATATATGGCCTTGTTAACATGCATAAACATTTTTTTTTATTTACTTTTTTTTAGAAAAATATTATTCACGTTAAATTTCTGCTCTATAAAATTGTGATCAGTTAATCTCATTTTCATATAAAAAAAAAAAAAAAAAATTAATTTTTCTCATATCGGTCATTTGAAAATGAAACAAAGAATAATTAATTATCTTATCATAATATCAAAATTTTAAACTTACTTTTATATATGATAATCATCAGTGAATTAATAATAATAATAATAATAAATTATCTATTAAGATAACAAACAATACTTTACATCGGTGGTTCCCAAACTTTTTTGAAGTACGGATGGCTTTTATTGAAGTGAGAAAACTTTAAAGAAAAATTTCTTTGTCAGCTTCTTGATGGATGGGGTGGCGGATCCGGTGTTTTGGTGAAAAGGGAATCAATCACACAGATAGGCTGGAGAACCCAGGTTCGATCCCTGGGGACCACAACAAATAAACATACATAAATTGCTAATTATACGAACCTAGGCCTTGTCAAGCCCGAACTAATTAAAGCTTTTATTTTAATATAGAAATTTGGCTGTAAGTTGATGAAAATCAAACTCACAATTCTTAATCAAATATATTTTATACCTATTATATGTGATTCTCATAAATTCACCGAAAGACCAAGGTAGGCAATAGACAGGTAAACCAATACACAGATGGGGAATGAATAAGTCATTTGGGCTGCCTATCTTCCAGTGAACATTCAGAAACAAAAACATATTTTCTCTCGCATTTTAGATCTTATTCATATATTAAATTTCAAACTAATTCAGCAGAAAAGAAATTCCAAAATTTTTGTAAGTCTATTTTTAGAGAGAAAGTCTTTTTCTTAAGATCTAAATTTTCGATCTTACGAATGTTTATGAATAACTTTTCACTTTGCTTTTAGACAATAACCCTAACGTTCGCATTATCTTTATTACCTAAAAATAGTCTTAAACCATTTGACCTGGATTCCATAATCTAAAATTTTATTTACCAATAATTGCCCGGATATTTCGAATAAATAGAGACGGGGTCTAAATGGCTTTCGATGCCGACCGATAAAGACCTTGAAATTACGATTATCGAAATCAAAATATTTTTATTTTTTGACAATCAAAGAAAATTTGATTATTCGGACTTGCCTGTCCCTGCGTATAATTTTTCTAAAATTATTCATATATTAATTGGTTTACTAAAAGTGGGAAGAAAATTTAATTAGAATTAGTCATTCTCATAATGTGACTTTTCCATGAATAATCGCACAAAAAAAAATCCATATTAAACTTTATACTTGAGACAAGATGATATTACAATAAATCAATATTTTTATTAACTTATTTGCATACATGAATTAAGTAGAATAGGTGAATTATTGATTTTATTGATTATACTAAAAATATTAGAACAAAGAGCAAATTGAAATTCTTAAATGGGGGTCAAACGTTTTTATAAAAAATATTAATTTTTTTAATTAAAAAAACTCAACATCTTGGTATTTCAAAATATCATGGAAAAAGGGTGTTTTTGTTTCATCTTTTAAGTTTTGGTACAGTAAGCGCCACAAGAGTATATAGTTTAGTATGTTGTATATAGTGAAATAATTTTAAATTTGAACCATATTTTATTTTACCTTTTTGGTCATTAAAATTATTTCACTATATAGGCCTACCATATTCTCTACCATAGCACTATATGCTCTAGCTCAAAATTTAAATAAAACATTTTTTATAACTTCTCTTTTTTTACCCGAGGGGATTTAATTGAGAATCAATAGATTTGTTTTTAAAAATTGAAAATGTTTTGAAATCAAATTTGATTGAATATTATTATTATTATTATTTTGTATGCCCTCGGGCTTGGTGTAGTTGGCAGCGTGCAACTTTCTATACCTAGGGTCGCGGGTTCGGATTCCAGGCAGTCCGATGATTTTAAGCCATTTGGTACCCAAATGGCTTAAATAGAATTGCCTGGACCCTCTATAGATATTATCTCATATATAACGTTATCGTCAAAGTCTTATAGTTACAAGGGTTTTGGTTCTAAATGGTCTCAAATAGGGGTGTCACAAAAACTTTGAAGATATTAGCTAAACAGTTTAATACAAGAGAAGTTCGTGAAATTATCTTAAATACAACTGCCCAAAAAATGAAGTTTTTATTAATCTGATTAAAATTTTCGATCGGATCTTTATTAAAAATTTTATCTATTTTTTTTGTTACGACTACTGTTTTTGTATGTTATAAAAGGAGAAGGGTTTCCCTTTTTCTAAAATTTTATTTCAAATACAAAATTTCTATCACAGTCCCATTTTTTTTTTTTTTTTTTGTTTTTTGTTGATTAATTCAGGATGTTTTTGTGAACCTATTAAGTTCACTCAACCAGGAATAGTCACAAACGCAATGCTCTTCAATTAGCTAATATTTATAAAGTACTTAGTTAACAATTCACTTGTTACAAATTTAATATTATTATATGAATATGAGCTATTAATAGGTCTCCTAATTCATTTTGAACAAGTGAGGAAGTCATGGTCTGGTTACAAGCAACGCAAAGCTGTTCGTTTGGATCAAGTGAAAATCCAAAGGCGTGGGTGGGTGGGATCTCTGAATTTGGTTAGAAGAAAGAGAAAACATGTGGGAGGGGCGCTTTTCAAATTTTAGCCATTTGAATTCATAATTAACATGTTATGATATAAACTGATGTACCCAGGACATAAAAAATAATAAAAAGAAATTTTCTCTAATTATTTATATTATAAAAATTAAATTAATAGTTACTTTTCCTGTCTGACTAAAATTAATATTAGAGAATAAAACCAGTAATAGTGCACTTTGGAATATTTATGAATAAATATGTGTTTAAAGTCCTTTATAACCATGCTAGGATTATTCTCCTTTAATTTTATCATCTCTCGCACGAAATTAATCTGGAATAATGAAATGTAAAATGGTCATGTGGAAATAGGGTAAAAAGAAATATAGGCAGACACCCTCGTGTCAATTCATACTATTCCATCAATCCTCGTGATTTCAAATTTGGTGTAACTGAATTAAATTAATTTCAATTCTTTTCTAATTTTGTAGATATAAGTTAAAAGGTGGCTGTAGATGCCAGTTGATATTGGACAGAATAATTGGTAGGCTTAAAGAAACCCCTTCAATCCTTAAAACCTTTTAAAATTTAAGATTATTTTAAGGTATTTATAAATCATTTTGGTTTTTTTTTTTAGCTAGAGTAAATTATTATATTTTACTTTCTCTTAACCTATATGAAATATAATTTGTATTATAGAGCTTAAATATCTAGTCATGGCTTGGGTCCCATTGGGGGGGTTTAAACCTCCAACCCCCCCCCCTGGCTACGCCAATGTGTGTGGATAAAGATTATTGTAAAAATCATTTAGCCTATACATCTATTTATTTATTAATTTAAAAGAGCTTTTTTTTATATAAAATATTTTTAATTAAGGGGTAATAATATTTCTCTTTTAACCCTCTTTTGACAGGATTATAGGATTTGCTTCTCTTCGCAAATATGTTAAATAAAATTTGTCAGCCAATGACTGAAAAATTCTATAGGTCATTGATATTTAAATACCATCTTAGTGAATAATATACTGGTATTTCTAAATTGAAAAACATTTTATCAAAGCAAACTGTTACACACGTATTGAATGACTGGAAGCATACAAAATGATATTATTTATATACTATCAAATTAGCGCTACATAGAAATTTCAATATAACAGCAATAGTCTTGTATATAAAATATTTTATTTATATTTGTAATTAACAACTTAAAATATGTAAAATGTATGACTTTTCAGCTCTAAATGAACTGATGAAAGAAAAATTTAATATAGAGGCTCGCAAATTGGCTGCCAACTCCTCTATCATCTTTTCTAATTTTTTTTTCCCACAATTCAAAAAGATTTTAGATGTATTAGCTATCACATTGGCCTAATCAGAAAACCCCTACTTGAATTTTGAGGAGCTTATTTCGAGGGTTTGGCAAACTTTATATTAGTT
>JAKCPI010024270.1:0-13148 GCA_023213315.1 Euborellia annulipes | reverse complement strand
AATATATCTTATAAATAAATAAATAAAATTACTATTTACTGAGTATCTCCTAAGCTTCTTGTTACAAAGACTCTTTGTAAAAAGTCGACTTGAAAGTCGAAAAGTCAACTTTCAGAAATGATTAATCGATTTCGAGAATCGAAAAAATATCAAGTCGATTCTAAAATCGAAAATCGACTTTTCGATCGCCTTTTTCATCACCACCATAGGCCTCAGGTGCATTTATTTTTGAAGATGCAGCATAAATAAAGGGACCGAAACGATCTCTGAAGCATTCAGAGGATTTTTGTTCTGCCTGCTTCTGCCCTTCCTCACAATGAAATAAAAATTTTCTTATTATAATCTTTATCTTTTTTGAAAGTCAGTAAAAGTGAACAAATGATTTAAAGTAAATTCATTAAGAAGAAGAAGAACAATATGTTTCAATTCTAAATAAATAAAAGAAATAATCCCCTCCGCCCACATCTCTCTCTCAAATTCCAAGTGTTTCTAAATCGGCTTTCAACTTAAATCATTCAATTTGCTTAAAGTTAGGCCATGATCTAGAAAGAGAGAGTTTGTCAGTCAGAGTTTGAACATTAAATTCATCTCAATAAATAAATAGAAGGGGAGGGGGAAAGAGAAATCTTAAACAACAACCAGAAAGAGAAAAAGCTGATGATAAGGCCAAAAACAAAATTAAGGAAGAAATAATTAACTTTATACATTGATTAAGGGCTTTGTTCGAAAAGGATGGAATTTTTTCAATCAATGCTCAAATAGACTGTTCATTAGCCAGTCAATATATCGTTTAAGATAGCAAGTTTGGGCAACATTGAGTTCGAAAATTTTTCAATCTAAAATTTTTGGAACGGGAGGAAATAATAATAAGTAGAAGAAATTCGATGGCTGAGTGGTAATTATTAGGATTAGGTAGATGAAGGCAGCCAGCAAGTGGTAGAAAAAAACTCTATTTGATTCTCGTCGACGTTTCGGAATCACATCGATCCCATCTTCAGGACGATAAACTGTTATTGTTGCTTAGATAGATGCAATTTCGGTTCATACAAAATAAATAATTAAATTTGCATTTACTATTAAATACATGAGATTTGGGTGTATTTTATTTTTGTGGCAAATGGGCCTGTCGTTTCGACAGCACTGACTAAAGATTGAAAGACTTTAGACCTGGAGCAAATTTCATAATAATCTGTTCAGAAGTTTTGCGTTTTAAGATTTCAAACTTCGTTATTTCCAAAGAATATCTCGAGATATAATTTTCAAGTATTTAATTTAATTTTATATAATTAATTGATTTAAATCCACTGCATTATTTATTTAAATTTTTAAATCAACTATTTTTTTTAGATGCTCTAAATTGTATATTCTCATTTTGCCGTTGAAATCTTCTGAAGACCACTTTACTCTTTTTTTTTTTTTTTTAATTAAAAAATCTATTTTCTCATCCTACTCACTCACACTCACACACACATTCACACTCCCTTTTCTCCGCCTCACACCCCATAAAAGATTTTCAAGGTAACCGTTATTTAAGAAATATAATAGGTTCCGGCCAGGTAATTAAGGCCTTCTGGATTCAGATGGCTTAAACAAATCCTCTGGCTGCCTGGGGGCCCGACCCCCCGAGGTTGGGAAAATGGGGTAACCCCCTAACCTCTACACCCCCCCCCGTGGGCACACTTTTACTCTTGTTCTTCATAGGAAAGATAGGAGAAATGGTTGCCATGGTAACAGAATTTAAATTTTTTTTTTACGCCTCACTTTTTTCTCATTCACACTCACATTCACACAGTTTTTTCGGCAACTTAGGCCATTTAAGACTTTAAACGATACTCGTCATTTGTAAATATATCTATTGGGGGTCCAGGCATTTTTATTTAAGCCATTTGGTAATTTTTCTTTTTATTTTAATTTTATTTTTGTTTTAATTGTCTTTAATTGTTTCGAGAAAAATTGGTGACGCGACTCATTGTTTGAACCATGTTGCCTAGAAGATGGGCAGAAACTAGCTCCTTTTAAGTGACCATCTCTATCTCACTTAGACTCATTATCGTCTCTCTCTTTCTACTCATTTTAAATTCACTTTCCGGCTCTTCCTTCCATAGAGCCAATATTAAATCCCTATAGGGATTTGCATGTTAATTTTGATTCAAAAGGGGGTCCCCTTTGGAAATTTTTACTCATTTTTAAAAATTTTTTCCAATTCTTATGAAATTTTGTATTTATTTACGATTCTATATTGTGTATAAAATGTCCAAATATGAAATTAAAATTTTGAAAAATAACCATAGTTTATTTCAAGCAGTCAACATTTAAAATGCAAGTTTGAAACTAAGGTGCTATGGGAAACTAAATATATCTCGACACAAAAAATCTGGTGCGACCAGCACGGTGCACAACTTATAAATCCATCTTATACAAAGCATACAGGCTAAATAAAATATAAATATCCTCGCTTTGTCTCTTATCGTAATTTAGTATAGAGCATCACTATCTCCATTTTTGTGTTAAAAGCCAACTTATTAGATTATTTCCTCTTTTGAGAGAAGGAGTTTTATTTAATTTGACTCTATTCATGTGATCCTCTTTTTCTTTTGTTTAAACCTTTGGTGTGTTAGTAAAAAAAAAAAACACACACATATTGTATAATGGAGTAGGCTAGAAGACGACTAAACAAATAAACATTTTTCTAATTACAAAAAATTTAAATAAAACATTAAATTCTTCAATTTTTTTTTTAATTTTTTTTTGAATTTTAGAAATTTTTGAGATAATCAAAACCGATAGATACGCAGCTCGCCCTGGGCGTGTTGTGCAGATAGAGATTTTACATCATTGTCAAATTTTTTATAAAATGAGTCCTTATAAATATCTATGTTTATAATATGAGGATGTGGCATAAGGGCAGCCAAGGCGAAAAATAAAAATAAAAATCTATTTTTTGTCGACGTTTCGAGTGCCGATCGCACTCTTCATCAGGACAAAAATGATGTCAAGTTGTCGACCTCGGAACGGTAAAGAGAGTTTTCAAAAAGATATAAATTGTTAAAAACGTTGCTACACTGCCATGTCAACTAACCTGACAACTTGACATCATTTTTGTCGTGATGAAGAAGGCGATCGACACTCGAAACGTCGACAAAAAATAGATTTTTATTTTATTTTTCGCCTTGGCTACTCTACTTTAGAGAGGATGATTTTGTTAAAAGGATTTTTGTTGCAGGTTCACTCGGACTCCGACATCCAGTTAACAAATACTGGAAGTTTCAAACGTTTTGAGCCGGTGGACTTTTTCCCGATTTCACCGCCACCGCCACCACCACAGACACCGCCATCAGCTGGTCTGGGGCCAATTCCCCCACAGCCATTACGCCCAGCGCCTCCCAGACCGCCGCCACCGGTTCGAACGCCGTCATCGCCACATCCACCCTCAACACCGCCGATCCAGGAAGCATCATCATCACCATCGGTTCCCCTCTACTGCCGCCGCCGCCGCCACCGGTTGAAGATAGCATCAAACCCCCGGCGGCGCCTGTCGCTATGACCACCAGCACGACTCCTGCCTCGCGTTCTGCATCACTCGATGCAGATGACGAGAATTTAAACGGTAAACTAAAAAGATTATTTTTCAAACTTTAATTTTATTGATTGGCCAACTCTCAAGCTACTTAATAACGAAATTGTAAATAAAAACTTGGTTTTAATTAACAAGTTCTCAAGCTTATGTTTAAATTTTCTTGTAGGCTGCATTTTGTGAGAAAATAATATAGAAGATTTATTATTATTATTATTATTTTCAGTTACACAACTTAAAGATTAAACAAACGCAGAGAAGAAAATTCGAGTTTTCAATCATTTTAAAATCTATATTACTTTCTCTTACCTATGTTTTTTTTTTTTTTTTTTTTTACAATTTTAGATCTCCCTGAATGCAAAAAACATATATTTACGATATTCCATAGTTCTTTGGCTTTCTAAAAATCATTAATTCGTAAAAATCTGTTAATTATTAACGAAATTATGAACAAAAACGTCAGCAAAGAAAAAACACAAGTACACTCACTGGTCGAAAAAATGGACTTCAATTGAATTAAAAAGCGAACCCTATTCACGAGAAGCTAATGTATCCTCTCTGAGCATCGGGTTCGGGTCACTAGCTTTATTGAATACAGTAGAGTCCCGTTAATCCGAACTAATTGGGACCTAGGGTCGTTCGGATTATCGGGAAGTTTGAATTAGTTAATTTTGATAATAAAGTCGTATTTATAACGTTGTAAACTTGTCGGTGATATTAAACTCTAAAAAAATATTTCATAATATTTTTTTACGTTTAATTAAGAGAAAAAGAAACTCATTAATTTGCGTGATGTGTGAACGCGATTAAAAAAAAAAAAAAAAATCGTACGCAAAAAGAGTTCGGATTAACCGGAAGTTCGGATTAGCAAGGTTCGGATTACTGGGACTCTAATGTATTATTAAAAAAAAAAATATTTCTAGAATCTCATATCTTTCTTTATACTTGTAAAAGAAAAAGAAGTCCATTTTTTCTACCAGTGAGTGTACTTGTGTTTTTTCTTTGCTGACGTTTTTGTTCATAATTTCGTTAATATTTAATATATATTTTTACGGGGTGTCGCGTTAAAAATAATTTGAACATTCTAATTAAAAGCCGTTTTAGAGCACATTTTATATTAAAATTTATTTTTCTCTAGAGTAAAGGGGTTGGAGAGAAATAACCAGCAACTTTACAGCTCCACCTGACGTCCTTTTATTTGGCAGATATTTCGATGCGTAGAACACACATCATCTTCAGTGCCGCGCTTTAAAATTTAATTTACAAAAATATAAACAAAGATGAAAATTACATAATACAGTTTTTGAAATAATTTTGTTTTTTAGAAAATACTCACAGGATATAGTAGGTGGGCTTAGTCTATTTATATCAAATGCCTTAGGGGCGTTAAACATAGTGGTGAGGTGCCTTCTCTAAGCTGATGACCGCACCTCCACCTCGAGAAGGCACCTCACCACTATGTTTAACGCCCCTAAGGCATTTGATATAAATAGACTAAGCCCACCTACTATATCCTGTGAGTATTTTCTAAAAAACAAAATTATTTCAAAAAACTGTATTATGTAATTTTCATCTTTGTTTATATTTTTGTAAATTAAATTTTAAAGCGCGGCACTGAAGATGATGTGTGTTCTACGCATCGAAATATCTGCCAAATAAAAGGACGTCAGGTGGAGCTGTAAAGTTGCTGGTTATTTCTCTCCAACCCCTTTACTCTACTCATCCCAGCCTAATATTCAAACTACGTATTTTTCTCTATATCTCTAAAACTGTGCCTGATGGGGGCAAAACTGAAATGATATTTGAATTCAGCATGAAAAATACTTCTAGAACTTAATATCTTTATTCTTGTGAAAGAAAAAAAAGTTCATTTTTGTCGACTAGTGTTAGTAAACATTTCTAGCTTCAGCCATTTCGTTAAGAAGAATCAAAGTTGGCTGCTTGATATTAAATATGAAAGAAAAAAAAAATATGAAAGATGTTGATAAAACTCTCTCCAAAACAAACATTAAATAAATTCTCCTCGATTAAGGCCCGAAACAGATATCAGGTGTTTGTTTATTATTTATTACCTTAGGAATGACATCCCATTTATTATCTAAAAAAAAAAAAAAATCCGTATTCTTTTTAAAAAATCTCCAACACTTTTTTTTTTTATTATTAATTCAATTCTTTTAAGCCCCTGCCTCACCTTTTTTTTTTTTTTTTTTAATTCCCTCTCAGTTCCCAATTGAAGAAATGTATCCGATAACTTTAAAAAGATTACAATAAAGAGCAATTTTTATAAAAGGTTTCTCTCTCCTTCCTTTGACTATTTTTTCTTCTATATTTTCAATTCTTGTTCTTGACTTTTTTTTTTTTTTGTTTAACATTCAAGTCGCGAATACGTGAGATCATTTTTTTTTTCTTTTAATGCTTAAAACATTCTTTTCGAGAATAAAAGAATTCTTTTAATTTATATTCTCTTCTTAACATACATTATTTATGCCCTTCGCGGATATACTTATGATTTTACTTCTTTAATTAAATATCATTATCTCCGCAGTTCAAGAACACTTTTATGTTCTCTTTAGACATATCTAGCTCGGGGCACTTGCATTTTCCCTATATCCAGAATGCACCACTAATCTTCAATATTTTTGGTTACTGTTGTTAAACAGGCCAACAGTGATTTTGGTGCCCAAATATTTCGACCAATTCCTGGTTATATAGGTTGTCCTAATCCCGTTATTTCTTTAATATAAACTGAACATTTGACAGAAGTCGAATGATAACAATAGAAATAAAAAATAAAACTAATCTTTTTCACCAATTGGATGCCAAATGGCTTAAATAGAAATGTTTGGACCTCAAATAGGTATCATCATATATAACTGTTATCTTCAAAGTCTTATATGGCCTGAGTTGCCGAAAGAACTATGTGAATGTGTGTGTGAGTGTGAATGAGAAAAAAGTGTGAATGTCCTTTATAAATCTTTTTCATCTTAGATTATTAGAGAGCCCTTCAGTGGTTAGCGTGTAGCGTGTTAGCCACCTGTTCCAAGGATCGCGGGTTCGCATCCCGTCTTATGCGACAAAAATTTAATTCAATTTCATTGGCTACCAATAAATTGAAATAAATAGAGTCTAAATGGCCTCCGAAGCCGAAAAGACCTTGAATAAATTTTTTTTTTTTTTTAAACACACACTTTTTTCTCATTCACACTCCCATTCACACAGTATTTACGGCAACTTAGACTTGTAACGATAACCGTTATTATTTATAATATCTATTGGGGGTCCAGGCATTTCTATTTAAGCCATTTGGTATCCAAATGGCAAAAAGACCTTGAATAAATTATAAAAAATATATATTTTGTTCATAATCTCGTTAATAATTAACAGATTTTCATGAATGATTATTGGAAAAGTAAAGAACATATAATATCGCAAATATACGTTTTTGGATGGTATAAATTGTTTTATGGGTGCCGAAAAGGAAAAAAAAATCTGAAAAATGCAATGATTCATTCAGTCGTAATTTGCATTACAACGAATAAGCGCTGATTAAATTTTAACGATTTTGCTTAAAAAATAAGGCTGCTTATAGGCTAAAAAGGTGAAAAGATTTCTAAGATATAACTTGTGATTAAGAGAAATAAGTTAAGAAGGATTTTTTTTTTTTTTTAACTTAATTAAATGGCCGTCGGAAAACCCATTTGGCCAATGGCAAAGTAAGTGTGTTTCAGATATAGGAACCCAAGAAAAAATTTTTTTTTAATCGGGGAATATATCTGACTTCTTATTCTCCGAGATCCTTATACACTGGTTCACAAATTGTAAATGTGACCAGTGATTCTGATCTCGGTATAAGAAGGAATTAGAATCGACAATTCCCTATACAAGCTTCGAAAGGTCCTTCGGTCCCGATGTTCCTCAAGGAAAGCCCGGTAATTGCAAGAATCATTAGTAGGATAATGACCCTACTGATATTTCTTCGCATTTTGTCATCATGAACTTAATGAATTGAATTAATTTTTTTTTTTTTTTTTTTTTTGGTCAGCTGGTGCATGCCCTCCTCTACAACGAGCCATGAGCTGTGACTCTGTGTGTTCGGACACCTCCGTGGTTTTGGGTGACCTGCAAGAGCCCAATGTCACCGGTTACCTCTGCGTTGCAGTTGAATATGACAGGTACTCACTCCTTTTGAATCAGATTAATAATTTAAAAAAAAAAAAAAAAAAAATTCATTTCGATAATTTCATTTGCTGTAAATCACTTATTTCCTGCTGTCAAAAACAAACCAACCCCCCCCCCCTCCCCCTCTCTTTCTCTTCTCTCAATTTCAAAGAAACCAACCATGTGATTTGAACCGAACGACTCATTCACGTGACTTGAGTTCATTTACTTAAAAAGAAAATTCCACCAAGTAAAAGCTATAATTAATTTTTTTTTTTTTTTTTATATATAAATTATCAGGGTGAATAGTTTATCGCTAGAGAAAACAGAGAATTTATTGTCTAAATTAAAGCAACGTTTAGGTCTTAAGTGAAATCATTTTCAAGCTTTTTAAAGTGAAACTTTTATTTGATCCTCTCAAATTTTTATCAATCAGCATGTCGCGTTACAAGCCGTGACGTCAAAGGCTATGACGCTACAGGTCATGACGTCACAAGCCGTGACGATAAAAATAGGAAAGTTGAATTTTAATATATATGACGAATTATAAAAAAATAATTGTAAGATTTAATTATTCAATTTTTAAATTGATAAAATATAATTTTTAAATTAATTTAAAATGATTCAAATCTTCTATTACTAAATAAATATTGTTCTCAGTTTTTAACATGCGTCAATTGATTTCCCATTTTCCAATTATTAAGTTAAGATTAAAAACGCGATTTTAATACCCTTAATTGAATAATTTTCTAAAAATTTTCAGTTAAACGCCTACGATCCGAAAAAAAAAAGTTTCACTTGCATCGCGGTTTCATAAAACCACACAATGATTTTTTTTCTTTTTGATGGTGGCAGAAATTTTGATTGCCAAAAATTGCTTGAAGATGATGTCTACGGAAAACGAAACTTCAATCTTTTTACTTTCTCTTACCTCTATATATGTATGTTATTATATAGAGAGAGAAATTATTGGGTTTTTTTTTTATACATTTCTCTCTTTTTTCTCTACTATGTTTTAATATCAAATTTTTTTTTTTTTATAGTGAGACCTATGATTTGGTGGTGAGTGTAATCGAGGCGAAGGATCTCGCAGGCCCTGACCCGGATGTCACCGATTTGGACACCTACGTGCGCGTCTTTCTGCTTCCAGATAAAATTGCCAATCTGCAAACACGGGTGAGTTTGTTAATTACTTCCTGGATTACGTTTTTTTTTTTTTTTTTTTTTTTAATAACTTTTTCCATTAGATTAAACCCAATCTTCCTCTTTATTTTTTATAGAAACCATGTTTCCCATCAATTTACAATTTATCCCCTGGGTAGTAGGTAGAATAGGTAGGCTATTCTATTTTAAAAAAAAACAATAACATCCGGAGCGGCTAGTAACATTAATTTGCCTATTACTGGTTTTGGAGGACAAACACTTAAAGTGCAACAAATTATTTCTAATAGTAAATATGAAAGCCTTCCCAAGTTCTATCCCGCATTTCATAATTATATTTGGCGACCGGTCCGGGGCTGGGGGGTGGAAGGAAGCAAGACCCTCCATCCCCAGGCCCAATCAAAGGCATCTCTATCTTTTGAAGTCAATGTTGTTTAATTTGATAATTAGAAGTTATTTCATCAGGATCTCCCTCAAAACGGTTCAAGATGACAAATATAATTTTCGAAAACATGAAGAAAAGTTTAAAAAATCTGGTGTGACTGGCACCTTCTCTTACCTTCGATAATCGAAAGTTGTGTTCTGTGCTTGTCACACCAGATTTTTTGTGTCGACATATAGTTAGTTCCCGACAGTACGGAATATTTGAATTCAGATGTCAAATTTATAAGTATGGGAAAATATTTATATTTTGTTACCATGGCAACCATTTCTCCTATCTTTTCTATGGAGTACAATAGTAAAGTGGTCTTCAGAAGATTTCGATGGCAAAATGAGAATATACATTTGAAAGAGCATCTAAAAAATAATTGATTTTTGAATTTAAAAAAAAAAATCATTGGAGCAAATTTAGAGAAAATCGAAAAAACTGAAAAAGTGCATCAGTAAAGTACTAGTACTCTTTGGTCGATTTTGTTCAAAAGCTTCGTGTCACGTCCCATGGGGGTGCCTAACTTAAATATAAAATTTCAACTTCCTAGCTCTTTTCGTTCTTGAGATATTTTGTTCACAGACACACACACAGACAGACAGACCATGTCGCGAAAACCACTTTTTTGGATTCAGGGGACCTCAAAACGTGTATATCCATCAAAATCTCGACATCGAATTTTTGACATGAAACCAATACTTTCTCTCTATATTAACAGATATATAGAGGTAAGAGAAAGTAAAAAAAAAAAGATAAATCTGTGTAATTATTAAATATTACCGAAGATACATTTCGAAAGAGAATAAAATTCACAAATATTTATATCAACAGATAATAAAATTAAAGGAATTGGAAACGTCTTAAAAAAAAATTGACTTGGTTTTAATTTCCTTGACTTTTTTGAAATTTAAATAAAGTTCAAGGGCAGTATATAGAATTATAGATTCCATTACAAGCTGTCATTATAAAATAAGCACGTGACCCGTGACTCATAGAGAAGACATTAGCTTCTCGTGCCTAGGGTCCCGGGTTCGCTTCTCGTCCCAAGCGGGAAAAATTTATTTGATTTTAATTGGCTACCAATCCTTAGAAATAAATAGGGATGGAGTCTAAATGGCCTTAGATGCCGAAAAAGACGTTAAATAAATAATAAAAAAAACATTGAAAATAATCATTAGGACAGGAGGGCGGGATATAGTAGAGTCTTCACAGATCAATTCTCACGGCGTTTCTGTCTAAATTCAATTAGATTTGTCATATGTAATTATTTTAACATATTGTAAAAATTAAACAAGTCGATATAATATTTATACATATCCCAACTCCCAGACACCTGAAGATGGTTCAATAAATTTAGACCGAAACGTTATGTAATTTTAATGACGAGGAGAGGACATGAGGGGATTGATAACTAGGCTGGCTACTGATTTCAAATAAAATTGGTTCGATTGCTTTTACTTCTCTCAATGTCAACAAACGTAACAAAAAAAATAAAGTAAATAAAAATATAAAGAATTGAATTGGAGTGATGAATGGTTGGATGGAGAGTTTGAATTTATATTATTATATACATAGAACTCCCCCGCGCCTCCCTCTCCTCTTGTGTGCGGATTCTTTGAATGGAAAGATTTACGAAAGTAAATCCGAAATATAAAAAAAAAAGTCAGAAGGATTTTTTTATCTCTTTTTTCCGCTTCCCACAAGAATATGAGATTATTATTTACTAGACGTGCCGCTCGCATTGGGCGGCCTTCGCCCTCCTCGTCCAGCTGGATATATTAAAATGAAATCGCTATTTTAGTTATTAATATCTTTTTATATATAACTAGTGAAGTGTCCGTCTGTTTGATCAACTTCGTTAGGATTTTGAAGCAAAATCTTAAAGAGGACCATGAGAAATACTCGGATCCCCAAATTTCCAAAAGGAAAGGCGCAAAATATTCCAGAAAATCAATTTGCCCATTGGAAAGCATTGAGTTTTGTCTTGCCTTATGAAAATTTAAAGCCCTCAGGGCTTTGTGTAGGCGTTAGCGTGCTATATTTAAGTTAGGCACCCCCATGGGACGTGACAGGAAGCTTTTGAACAAAATCGACCAAAGAGTACTAGTACTTTACTGATGTACTTTTTCAGTTTTTTTTTTATTTTCTCAAAATTCGCTCCAACGATTTTTTTTAAAATTCATAAATCAATTATTTTTTAGATGCTCTTTAAAATGTATATTCTCATTTTGTGATTGAAATCTTCTGAAGAACATTTTACTCTTGTACTTTATAGAGAAGATAGGAGAAATGGTTGCCAAGGTATCAAAATATAAATATTTTCCCATACTTTTTTTTTTTTTTTTTTTTTAAACATTCGCACTTTTTTCTCATTCACACTCACATTCACACACCCATTCACACAGTCTTTTCGGCAACTTAGGCCATTTAAGACTTTGACGATAACCGTTATATTAATAATATATATGGGGCATTCCACACCAACTCGACCACTTCTGAACCCGACCATTTTTGATTTGGCTGAAAGTTTGTCATCTTTTTGTACCCTATTGAAAACGTGTCTGAGAATTTTTTCAGATTTTTCGACCCAGTCAAAAAAAAGTTATAGCATTTTCAAAAAACATCGATTTTTTTTTAAATAACCCGTAAAACTGTCAAAAATTAACTTATCGGGACGATTTTTTTTTTGAAATTTTTGTCTTTAAATGTACTTTTCAGAAAAAAATATGACAAAATTTTACAGATTCATCTTGAACGTTTTTTTTTGACATTTTCGTAAAAAAACAAAAATTTCGAAGATGAATGACACTTTTTTTTATTAATTTTTTTTTTTTTATAAAAAACTTTGATTTTTTCTACAATTGCTCTGAAAATTTCAGAGTGGGATTATTTCGCTTTCTATTTTTTTTATTTTTGAAAAAAAAAAAAATTTTTTTTCCCTCCGCTTATTTATCATGACGGTGCTCTTAAATTCTTCCAGGACTGTCCGAGATTCTAGAAATTGAAGAAAAATAATAATAATAATAGTTAGGGGTGATGAAAGTCGAGAAAATTCCATTTATCCTGAAAAAAATTAGAAATTAGTTGTGTATTCAACTACTGAAGTATTTGAAGCGTCAAGGAAAAGCTTAGAAACATGGGCGTAACTAGGGGAGTGCCAGGGGGCCTGGATCCAATAAAATAGAAGGGGGGGGGCATGGGACCAGCCATCTTCCGGTGGGCCTGGAAAGCCCCATATTTTCTCAATTTTCTTGGGGCAAGGAGCTTTCTGGGAGAGCCAGGCCCCCCTGGCACTCCCTAGTTACGCCCATGTTTCTAAGCTTTTACTTGACGCTTCAAATACTTCAGTAGTTGAATGCACAACTAATTTCTAATTTTTTTCAGGATAAAATGGAATTTTCTCGACTTTCATCACCCCTAACTATTATTATTATTATTTTTCTTCCAATTTTCTAGAATCTCAGTCAGTCCTGAAGAGAATTTAAGAGCACCGTCATGACTAAATAAGCGGAGAAAAAAAAAAATTTTTTTTTTTTTTCAAAAATAAAAAAAAATTAGAAAGCGAAATAATCCCCACTCTGAAATCAGAGCATTGTAGAAAAAATCAAAGTTTTTTTATAAAAAAAATTAAAAAAAAAAAAGTGTCATTCATCCCGAAATTTTTGGTACGAAAATGTCCCACTCACGTTCAAGATGAATCTGTAAAAATTTTGTCATATTTTTTCTGAAAAGTTCTTTTAAAGACAAAAAATTTCAAAAAAAAATCGTCCCGATCGGCAAGTTAATTTTTGACAGTTTTACTGTTATTAAAAAAAAAAGTCGATG
>JAKCPI010024269.1:0-11676 GCA_023213315.1 Euborellia annulipes | reverse complement strand
AATATATCTTATAAATAAATAAACAGATTTAATATTTACTGAGTATCTCCTAAGCACGAGTTAAAGACTTTTTAGTAAGTCGACTTGAAAGTCGAAAAAGTCAACTTTCAGGAAATGATTAATCGATTCCGAGAATCTAAAATATCAAGTCGATTCTAAAATCGACTTTTCGAGCACCTTTTCCATTACCACAATAGGCCACCTCAGGTGCATTTATTTATGAAGAAGAAGCATAAATAAAGACACCGAAACGTCTCCGAAGCTTTCAGAGGATTTTTTGTTGCACACTACTGACTGCTTCTGCCCTTCCCTCTCAATGAAATAAAATTCTTTTCTTATTATAATCCTTTCTTTTTTGAAAGTCAGTAAAAGTGAACAAATGATTTAAAAGTAAATTCATTAAGAAGAAGAAGAGAACAATATGTTTCAATTCTAAATAAATAAAAGAAATAATCCCCTCCGCCCACATCTCTCTCTCAAATTCCAAGTGTTTCCAAATCGGCTTTCAACACAAAAACATTCAATTTGCTTAAAGTTAGGCCATGATCTAGAAAGAGAGAGTTTGTCAGTCAAGTTTGAGCATCAAATTCATCTCAATAAATAAATAGAAGGGGAGGGGGGGGAAGAGAAGTCTTAAACAACAACCAGAAAGAGAGAAAAAGCTGATGATAAGGCCCAAAACCAAATTAAGGAAGAAATAATTAACTTTATACATTGATTAAGCCTTGTTTGAAAAGGAAGGAATCTTTTCAATCAATGCTCAAATAGACTGTTCATTAGCCAGTCAATATATCGTTTAAGATAGCAAGTTTGGGCTACATTGGAGTTGGAAAATTTTTCAATCTAAAATTTTTGGAACGGGAGGAAATAATAATAAGTAGAAGAAATTCGATGGCTGAGGTGGTAATTATTAGGATTAGGTAGATGAAGGCAGCCAGCAAGTGGTAGAAAAAAAAACTCTATTTGATTCTCGTCGACGTTTCGGAATCACATCGATCCCATCTTCAGGACGATAAACTCTTATTGCTGCCTTAGATAAATGCAATTTCGGTTCATACAAAATAAATAATTAAATTTGCATTTACCATTAAATATACATGAGATTTGGGTGTATTTTATTTTGTGGCAAATGGGCCTGTCGTTTCGACAGCACTTACTAAGATTGAAAGACTTTAGACCTGGAGCAAATTTCATAATAATCTGTTCAGAAGTTTTGCGTTTTAAGATTTCAAACTTCGTTATTTCAAAGAATATCTCGAGATATAATTAAGTATTTAATTTAATTATATAATTAATTGATTTAAATCTCACATGCATTATTTGTTTAAATTTTTAAATCAACTATTTTTTTAGATGCTCTAAATTGTATATTCTCATTTTGCCGTTGAAATCTTCTGAAGACCACTTTACTCTTGTTCTTCATAGGAAAGATAGGTTGAAATGGTTGCCATGGTAACATAATTTAATTTTTTTTTAACGCACACTTTATTCCCATTCACACTCACATTCACACAGTTTTTTCGGCAACTTAGGCCATTTAAGACTTTAAACGATACTCGTTATTTGTAAATATATCTATTGGGGGTCCAGGCATTTTTATTTAAGCCATTTGGTAATTTTTCTTTTGTTTCCGAGAAAAATTGGTGACGTGACTCATTGTTTGAACCATGTTGCCTAGAAGATGGACAGAAACTAGCTCCTTTAAGTGACCATCTCTATCTCACTTACACTCATTATCGTCTCTCTCTTTCTACTCATTTTAAATTCACTTTCCGGCTCTTCCTTCCATAGAGCCAATATTAAATCCCTATAGGGATTTGCATGTTAATTTTGATTCAAAAGGAGGTCCCCTTTGGAAATTTTTACTCATTTTTAAAAAAATTTTTCCAATTCTTATGAAATTTTGTATTTATTTATGATTCTCTATTGTGTATAAAATGTCCAAATATGAGATTAAAATTTTGAAAAATAACCATAGTTTATTTCAAGCAGTCAACATTTAAAATGCAAGTTTGAAACTAAGGTGCTATCGGAAACTAAATATATCTCGACACAAAAAATCTGGTGTGACCAGCACGGTGCACAACTTATAAATCCATCTTATACAAAGCATACAGGCTAAATAAAATATAAATATCCTCGCTTTGTCTCTTATCGTAATTTAGTATAGAGCATCACCATCACCATTTTTGTGTTAGAAGCCAACTTATTAGATTATTTCCTCTTTTGAGAGAAGGAGTTTTATTTAATTTGACTCTATTTATGTGATCCTCTTTTTCTTTTGTTTAAACCTTTGGTGTGTTAGTAAAAAAAAAAACACACACATATTGTATAATGGAGTAGGCTAGAAGACGACTAAACAAATAAACATTTTTCTAATTACAAAAAATTTGAATAAAACATTAAATTCTTCAATTTTTTTTTTTTTTTTTTTTTTTGAATTTTAGAAATTTTTGAGATAATCAAAACCGATAGATACGCAGCTCGCCCTGGGCGTGTTGTGCAGATAGAGATTTTACATCATTGTCAAATTTTTTATAAAATGAGTCCTTATTAATATCTATGTTTATAATATGAGGATGTGGCATAAGGACAGCCAAGGCGAAAAATAAAATAAAAATCTATTTTTTGTCGACGTTTCGAGTGCCGATCGCACTCTTCATCAGGACAAAAATGATGTCAAGTTGTCGAACGGTAAAGAGAGTTTTCAAAAAGATATAAATTGTTAAAAACGTTGCTACACTGCCATGTCAACTAACCTGACAACTTGACATCATTTTTGTCGTGATGAAGAAGGCGATCGACACTCGAAACGTCGACAAAAAATAGATTTTTATTTTATTTTTCGCCTTGGCTACTCTACTTTAGAGAGGATGATTTTGTTAAAAGGATTTTTGTTGCAGGTTCACTCGGACTCCGACATCCAGTTAACAAATACTGGAAGTTTCAAACGTTTTGAGCCGGTGGACTTTTTCCCGATTTCACCGCCACCGCCACCACCACAGACACCGCCATCAGCTGGTCTGGGGCCAATTCCCCCACAGCCATTACGCCCAGCGCCTCCCAGACCGCCGCCACCGGTTCGAACGCCGTCATCGCCACATCCACCCTCAACACCGCCGATCCAGGAAGCATCATCATCACCATCGGTTCCCCCTCTACTGCCGCCGCCGCCACCGGTTGAAGATAGCATCAAACCCCCGGCGGCGCCTGTCGCTATGACCACCAGCACGACTCCTGCCTCGCGTTCTGCATCACTCGATGCAGATGACGAGAATTTAAACGGTAAACTAAAAAGATTATTTTTCAAACTTTAATTTTATTGATTGGCCAACTCTCAAGCTACTTAATAACGAAATTGTAAATAAAAACTTGGTTTTAATTAACAAGTTCTCAAGCTTATGTTTAAATTTTCTTGTAGGCTGCATTTTGTGAGAAAATAAGATAGAAGATTTATTATTATTATTATTATTTTCAGTTACACAACTTAAAAGATTAAACAAACGCAGAGAAGAAAATTCGAGTTTTCAATCATTTTAAAATCTATATTACTTTCTCTTACCTATGTTTTTTTTTACAATTTTAGATCTCCCTGAATGCAAAAAACATATATTTACGATATTCCATAGTTCTTTGGCTTTCTAAAAATCATTAATTCGTAAAAATCTGTAAATTATTAACGAAATTATGAACAAAAACGTCAGCAAAGAAAAAACACAAGTACACTCACTGGTCGAAAAAAAATGGACTTCAATTAAAAGACTTGAATTAAAAAGCGAACCCTATTCACGAGAAGCTAATGTATCCTCTCTGAGCATCGGGTCTCAGTTCACTAGCTTTATTGCAGGGGCGTATATAGAAATTTTTTTCGGGGGGCCCAGACTCAAAAATTTTTCTGAGGAAAATTTTTTTTTTTAAGAAACTATACTTTTTTCACACGAAATTTTTTGAGGAACATTTTTTCTATTGCGGAACCAAAGTTGTCCATCCTGCGGAAAAATTTGTTGCGCTGATGTCTGTATATCCCCATATATGTTATATGTAGATGTGTTTGGGAAATTTCGGGGGGCCCGGGCCCCCTCGGCCCCCCCCCCCCTTAAATACGCCCCTGCTTTATTGAATACAGTAGAGTCCCGTTAATCCGAACTAATTGGGACCTAGGGTCGTTCGGATTATCGGGAAGTTTGAATTAGTTAATTTTGATAATAAAGTCGTATTTATAACGTTGTAAACTTGTCGGTGATATTAAACTCTAAAAAAATATTTCATAATATTTTTTTACGTTTAATTAAGAGAAAAAGAAACTCATTAATTTGCGTGATGTGTGAACGCGATTTAAAAAAAAAAAAAAAAATCGTACGCAAAAAGAGTTCGGATTAACCGGAAGTTCGGATTAGCGAGGTTCGGATTACTGGGACTCTACTGTATTATTTAAAAAAAATATTTCTAGAATCTCATATCTTTCTTTATACTTGTAAAAGAAAAAGAAGTCTATTTTTTCGACCAGTGAGTGTACTTGTGTTTTTTCTTTGCTGACGTTTTTGTTCATAATTTCGTTAATATTTAATATACATTTTTACGGGGTGCGGCGTTAAAAATAATTTGAACATTCTAAATAAAAGCCGTTTTAGAGCCCATTTTCAATCAAAATCTATTTTGCTCTATATCTCTAAAACTGTGCCTGATGGGGCCAAGGGCGGTTCCAGAGGGGGGGGTAATCTGGTGTGGGCGTATATAGAAATTTTTTTCGGGGGGGGGGGGGGGGTGCTGTTCTCAAAAGTTTTTCTACGAAAAATTTTTTCCGCCCGCGGAACCAAAAATTTTCCATGTGCCGTTCGCGGAACCAAAAAATTTTACATGTGCCGTTCGCGGAACCAAAAAAATTTTACATGTGCCGTTCGCGGAACCAAAAAATTTTACATGTGCCGTTCGCGGAACCAAAAAATTTTACATGTGCCGTTCGCGGGACCAAAAATTTTTCCCAGTCGGAAAAATATTTTACCTTTTTTTTAGAGACCAAAAATTTTTATTTTTGCGTGTGCCGTTCGCGGGAACCAAAAATTTTTTTCAGCCGGAAAAAATATTTTACCTTTTTTTTAGAGACCAAAATTTTTTTCCGCCCGCGGAACCAAAAATTTTACATGTGCCGTTCGCGGAACCAAAAAATTTTTCCCAGTCAGAAAAATATTTTACCTTTTTTTTTAGAGACCAAAAATTTTTGCGTGTGTCGTTCGCGGAACCAAAAATTTTTTCAGCCGGAAAAATATTTTACCTTTTTTTTTTTAGAGACACTAAATTTTTTCGCCCGCGGAACCAAAAATTTTTTTATGTGCCGTTCGCGGAACCAAAAATTTTTCATACTCCGTTCGCGGTTTCTTAAATTTTTCCCGTTTTTTCAAATCTCGGGGGAGGGGGGTAATTACCCCCTTTACCCCCCCCCCCTTGTATCCGCCCTTGGATGGGGCAAAACTGAAATGATATTTGAATTCAGCATGAAAAATACTTATAGAATTTAATATCTTTATTCTTGTATCGACTAGTGTTATTAAACATTTCTAGCTTCAGCCATTTCGTTAAGAAGAATCAAAGTTGGCTGCTTGATATTAAATAAGAAAGAAAAAAAAAAGAAAGATGTTGATAAAACTCTCTCCAAAACAAACATTAAATAAATTCTCCTCGATTAAGGCCCGAAACAGATATCAGGTGTTTGTTTATTATTTATTACCTTAGGAATGACATCCCATTTATTATCTAAAAAAAAAAACAAATCCGTATTCTTTTTAAAAAATCTCCAACACTTTTTTTTTTTTATTATTAATTCAATTCTTTTAAGCCCCTGCCCCACCTCTTTTTTTTTTTTTAATTCCCTCTCAGTTTCCAATTGAAGAAATGTATCCGATAACTTTAAAAAGATTACAATAAAGAGCAATTTTTATAAAAGGTTTCTCTCTCCTTCCTTTGACTATTTTTTCTTCTATATTTTCAATTCTTGTTCTTGACTTTTTTTTTTTTTTTGTTTAACATTCAAGTCGCGAATACGTGAGATCATTTTTTTTTCTTTTAATGCTTAAAACATTCTTTTCGAGAATAAAAGAATTCTTTTAATTTATATTCTCTTCTTAACATACATTATTTATGCCCTACGCGGATACACTTATGATTTTACTTCTTTAATTAAAATATCATTATCTCCGCAGTTCAAGAACACTTTTTATGTTCTCTTTAGACATATCTAGCTCGGGGCACTTGCATTTTCCCTATATCCAGAATGCACCAGTAATCTTCAATATTTTTGGTTACTGTTGTTTGATCTATTAAACAGGCCAACAGTGACTTTGCTGCCGGAATATTTTGACCAATTCCTGAATATGTTGGTTGTCTTAATCCCAAAAATGCCATCAGTTTTGTTCCATCAGCTATAGTTTTATAAAATTAAATTTTAATAGAAAATGTGCTTTAAAGCGGCTTTTATTTAGTATTCTCTAGATTTTTTTAAGCCGTTATCCCTTAAAAATATGCAGATAGTTGAAATACATAAAAATATAAAGTTTCAATCGGAGATGATTTGGAACAAATTACTGTTAAAATTTAAAAAAATCGAATTTTTTCAATTTTTGACACCCCTGATACAATTTTCGCTATCCCTGAATGCAAATCATATTACCGATATTCTATAGTTGTTTAGTTTTCATTATCATTCTTTAATCATTCATTGAGAAAGTCTGTTAATTATTTACGAAATTATAAACAAAAAAATCTGGTGTGACTGGTCGCATAACACACAACTTTCTCTTACCTTCGGTAATCGAAAGTTGTGTTCTGTGCTTGTCACACCAGATTTTTTGTGTCGACATATATTTAGTTCCCGACAGTACGGAACATTGGAATTCAGATGTAAAATTTATAAGTATGGCAAAATATTTATATTTTGTTACCATGGCAACCATTTCTCCTATCTTTTCTATGGAGATACAAGAGTAAAGTGGTCTTCAGAAGATTTCAATCACAAAATGAGAATATACATTTTAAAGAGAATCTAAAAAATAATTGATTTTTGAATTAAAAAAAATCGTTGGAGCAAATTTTGAGAAAATCGAAAAAAACTGAAAAAAGTAAAAGTACATCAGTAAAGTACTAGTACTCTTTTGCCGATTTTGATTAAAAGCTTATTTTTTCCGGTCCCGGGGGTGTTTAACTTAAATATAAAATTTCAACCTCGTAGCTCAATTCCTTCATGCTTAAAATTGAACACACACACACCAGCCCCACCACACACAGACAGACCATGTCGCGAAAACCACTTTTTTGGATTCAGGGGACCTCAAAACGTGAAGATCCATCAAAATCTCGACATCGAATTTTTGACATGAATCCAATACTTTCTCTCTATATATATATTACATATATACATAGGTAAGAGAAAGTAATAGTTGTCAAAAACACTTTGGCTGCCTATCTCTTAGGCGCTTTGCTCTCTTCAAAACTAGGGCTCATAGAAATAAACTCTTGATACATTATGAAGATATCAGCAAATTGGGATTGTCCAGGTATGAAACTCCCAAAGAATAAGACGTTTTTGTCCTGAATGTAATTGGCCATCTATCTTCATTGGAATTCACACTAAATTATACACAATGTGTATAATTCCCAATAAATGAAGATAGATGGCCAATTACATTCAGACAAAAACGTCTTATTCTGGGAGTTTCATTAACCTGGACAATCCCAATTTGGCTGATATCTCCAATTCTCCACTATAGAACTATATAATATGGCAAATATACGTTTTTGGATTAAAAATGTTAAAAATTGTGTTTTGGGTGCCAGTGGCGGATTAGTGCAATTTTGTCGAGGGGGGGCGGTTTTTTTTTTTTTTTATTTAAGGACTTTGTCGGCATCTATGGCCATTTAGACCCCTTTCCTATTTATTTAAATTGATTGGTAACAAATTCAATTGAAATTAAAGAGCGGAAATCATAATTTCTTTAGAGTACTAGTTTTTATAACTGTTTGAATTTCTTCTCGGGGGGGGGATCGCCCCCCCCTTTAATCTGCTCCTGATGGGTGCCGAAAAGGAAAAAAAAGAACTGAAAAATTCAATGGGTGTCGAAAAGGAAAAAAAAAGAACTGAAAAATTCAATGTTTTAAGCATTCAGTTGTAATTTGCATTAAAATGAATAAACGCTGATTTAATTTTAACGTTTTTGCTTAAAAAATAAGGCTGCTTATAGGCTAAAAAATTGAAAAGATTTCTAAGATACTCGTATAACAAATAGAAAAGGTTGTGATTTCGAGAAAGAATATGGAAGTTAAGAAGGAATTAGAATCGACAATTCCCTATACAAGCTTCGGAAAGGTCCTTCGGTGCCGATGTTCTTCAAGAAAAGCCTAGTAATTGCAAGAATCATTAGCAGGATAATGACCCTGCTGATATTTCTTTCCATTTTGTCAACATGAACTTAATGAATTGAATTAATTTTTTTTTTTTTTTTTTTTTTTTTGTTGTCAGCTGGTTCATGTCCTCCTCTACAACGTGCGATGAGCTGTGACTCTGTGTGTTCGGACACATCCGTGGTTTTGGGTGACCTGCAAGAGCCCAACGTCACCGGTTACCTCTGCGTTGCAGTTGAATATGACAGGTACTCACTCCTTTTGAATCAGATTAATAATAATAAAAAAAAAAAAAAAAAAAAAAAAAATTCATTTCGATAATTTCATTTGCTGCAAATCACTTATTTCCTGCTGTCAAAAGCAAACCACCCCTCCCCCACCCCCTCTCTTTCTCTTCTCTCAATTTCAAAGAAACCAACCATGTGATTTGAACCGAACGACTCATTCACGTGACTTGAGTTCATTTACTTAA
The DNA here is from genome assembly GCA_023213315.1 of Euborellia annulipes. Lineage (NCBI taxonomy): Eukaryota > Metazoa > Arthropoda > Insecta > Dermaptera > Anisolabididae > Euborellia > Euborellia annulipes. The sequence goes on along the minus strand of JAKCPI010024269.1, from coordinate 2,813 downwards.
AAAGAAAATTCCACTAAGTAAAAGCTATTATTAATTTTTTTTTTATAAATTATCAGGGTGAATAGTTTATCGCTAGAGAAAACAGAGAATTTATTGTCTAAATTAAAGCAACGTTTAGGTCTTAAGTGAGATCATTTTCAAGCTTTTTAAAGTGAAACTTTTATTTGATCCTCTCAAATTTTTATCAATCAGCATGTCGCGTTACAAGCCGTAGCGTCAAAGGCTATGACGCTACGGGTCATGACGTCACAAGCCGTGACGACAAAAATAGGAAAGTTGAAATTTAATATATATGACGAATTATAAAAAAATAATTGTAAGATTTAATTATTCAATTTTTAAATTGATAAAATATAATTTTTAAATTAATTTTTTTTTTTTTTTTAAGGTCTTTCGGCATCTAAGGCCATTTAGATCCCATCCCTATTTATTTCAAATGATTTGTAGTCTTTAAATTAATTTAAAATGATTCAAATCTTCAATTACTAAATAAATATTGTTTTCAGTTTTTAACATGCGTCTATTTATTTCCCATTTTCCAATTATTAAGTTAAGATTAAAAACGCGATTTTAATACCCTTAATTGAATAATTTTCTAAAAAGTTTCACTTGCATCGTTGTTTCATAAACCCACACAAAGATTTTTTTCTTTTTGATGGTGGCAGAAATGTTGATTGCCAAAAATTGCTTGAAGATGATGTCAACGAAAAACGAAACTTCAATCTTTTTACTTTCTCTTACCTCTATATATGTTAATATATATAGAGAGAAATTATTGGTTTTTTTTTTATACATTTCTCTCCTTTTCTTTTTTCTCTACTATGTTTTAATATCAAAATTTTTTTTTTTTTTATAGTGAGACCTATGATTTGGTGGTGAGTGTAATCGAGGCGAAGGATCTCGCAGGCCCTGACCCGGATGTCACCGATTTGGACACCTACGTGCGCGTCTTTCTGCTTCCAGATAAAATTGCCAATCTGCAAACACGGGTGAGTTTGTTAATTACTTCCTGGATTACGTTTTTTTTTTTTTTTTTAATAACTTTTTCCATTAGATTAAACCCAATCTTCCTCTTTATTTTTTATAGAAACCATGTTTCCCATCAATTTACAATTTATCCCCTGGCTAGTAGGTAGAATAGGGACTACTCTATTTAAAAAAAAAAATAACATCCGGAGCGGCTAGTAACATTAATTTGCCTATTACTGGTTTTGTAGGACAAACACTTAAAGTGCAACAAATTATTTCTAATAGTAAATATGAAAGCCTTCCCAAGTTCTATCACGCATTTCATAATTATATTTGGCGACCGGTTGGGGGCTGGGGGGGAGGGGGGGAAGCGGGACCCTCCATTCCGAGACCCAATCAAAGGCATCTCTATCTTTTGAAGTCAATGTTGTTTAATTTGATAATTAGAAGTTATTACATCAGAATCTCTCTCAAAACGGTTCAAGATGACAAATATAATTTTCGAAAACATGAAGAAAAGTTTAAAAAAATCTGGTGTGACTGGCACCTTCTCTTACCTTCGATAATCGAAAGTTGTCTTACTGTGCTTGTCACACCAGATTTTTTGTGTCGACATATATTTAGTTTCCGAGTACGGAACATTTGAATGCAGATGTAAAACTTTTTTTTTTTTTTTTTTAAACATTCACACTTTTTTCTCATTCACACTCACATTCACACACACATTCATACAGTCTTTTCGGCAACTTAGGCCATATAAGACTTTGACGATAACCGTTGTAGATGTAAAACTTATAAGTGTGGAAAAATATTTATATTTTGTTACCATGGCAACCATTTCTCCTATCTTTCCTATGGAGTACAAGAGTAAAGTGGTCTTCAGAAGATTTCGATGGCAAAATGAGAATATACATTTTAAAGAGCATCTAAAAAATAATTGATTTTTGAATTTAAAAAAAAATTGTTGGAGCAAATAGAGAAAATCGAAAAAACTGAAAAAGTGCATCAGTAAAGTACTAGTACTTTTTAGCCGATTTTGTTCAAAAGCTTTGTATCACGTGCTAGGGGGGTGCCTAACTTAAATATAAAATTTCAACCTCCTAGCTCTTTTCGTTCTTGAGATATTTTGTTCACACACTCACAGATAGACAGACCATGTCGCGAAAAGCACTTTTTTGGATTCAGGGGACCTCAAAACGTGTATATCCATCAAAATCTCGACATCGAATTTTTGACATGAAACCAATACTTTCTCTCTATATTAACAGATATATAGAGGTAAGAGAAAGTAAAAAAAAAAAGATACAAATCTGTGTAATTATTAAATATTACAGAAGATACATTTCGAAAGAGAATAAAATTCACAAATACATCAACAGATAATACGAAAATTAAAGGAATTGGAAACGTCTTAAAATTAACTTGGTTTTAATTTCCTTGTCTTTTTGAAATTTAAATAAAGTTCGAGGGCAGTATATAGAATTATAGATTCCATTACAAGCTGTCATTATAAAATAAGCCCGTGACCCATGACTCATAGAAGAACGGCAGTGTGTTTATATTGTGTTTATATTGTTAGCTTCTCGTGCCTAGGGTCCCCGGGTTCGCCTATAGATCCCATGCGAGAAAAATTTATTTGATTTGAAATTGGCTACCAATCCTTAGAAATAAATAGGGATGGAGTCTAAATGGCCTTAGATGCCGAAAAAGACGTTAAATAAATAATAAAAAAAAACATTGAAAATAATCCTTAGGACAGGAGGACTGGATATAGTAGCGTCTTCACAAATCAATTCTCCACAGCGCGTTTCGGTCTAAATTCAGAATTTAGATTTGTCATATGT